>OMMV01220374.1:0-12268 GCA_900302635.1 Chatrabus melanurus | reverse complement strand
CACGGCATCAGAGTCGACGTAGACGGATTGGATGATTGTGTGTTTATATATATGTTTTGGACACTCTGTGCATGTGTTATATCTCTTGTTGGACTTTGTGCTTGTATTTTTGTATTTCTGTCTCATTGATAGTATGGCCATAGCAGATGGTCCCCCCTCTGAGTCTGGTCTGCTTGAGGTTTCTTCCTATACTTATAAAACATCCAGGGAGTTTTTCCTTACCACTGTTGCTATTGTGCTTGCTCAGGGGGTGGTAAGGTTAGACCTTACCCTTGTGAAGCGCCTTGGGGCGACTATGTTGTGATTTGGCGCTATATAAATAAATTGAATTGAATTGAATTATTATTATTATTATTGAGCATGTAACTCAGTGGATAAGGGTTTAGGCTGCCAATATGTAGGCCTGCATTCGAATCCCGCTCAGGCTACCTATCTGTGTCCTCGGACAAGACACTTAATCTACATTGTCTCAGTCCACCCAGCTGTAATTGGGTACCAGCTTTGGCCGGGGAAGTAACCTGTGTTGGACTGGCGTCCCATCCAGGAGGAGTCGTAGACTCTCATCCACTTCACGCTACAGAATCCGGAGATAAGCACCAACGGGCCTCAGGGCCTGTATAGGACTTACTTGGTGATTATTATTATTATTACTAGAAAAATGCATGGCATTAAGGGGCGAGCCAGAGTGAAGCCATAGTGATTACATCACATCTAAAAAAATATATATATATTTACTGTTTTTAAAATGCATTTTAACAGTGGGTTTTCTTTAAATATAACTTCAGTTTTCAATATCATTGAACAGAAAAACAAAAAAAAAGTAAAAAAATAAACACATTTAATCTGGAATTTAAACAGTTAAAACTGACCTGACGCTCCCCACTCTCGCTCCAATCAAGGCCACGCCTCCAATGCTTTTTGCTGCCAGAGGGAGGGGAAAAAAAACCTTTTCAGTGAAATAAACCATTAATTTGTTAATGTTTCACAGCGGTTATGGTTGCAAATCATGTGCAAAGCTTTTTTTGTTTTTAAATCAGTGTCGTTGAAGGCTTCAAAAGAGTCAAATGCTTAAACTGTTGTGACGTCAGCGGAGCTCTGGAGTCATAGTGACACACACACTGACTGCAGCTGGGATCGCACAAAAAAAAAAAACGAGTGTTTTTCAAAACGGAATGCAACACTGCGAAAGCATGGAACATAATATGAAACGATGTACGTTTTTGTATGGTCCAAATAAATCGCGATGTTCACCGTACAGGGTTGAATTATCGTACAGCTGGCGACGTCCTCGTGCAGCATTAGCATGATGTTGCTAGCAGGCCGTAACGAGAGTAGCCCGTGTCATAAGCAACACAAAATTATACTAATAGTGCTCATTTCTGGTTTGTTTTATTGACAAACAGCAGTGCAAGTACATATACAAAGTGTACCGGCTTGGTCAGCCAAAGGTGAGGCTACCGGTGTCTGAGGCTGCCAGTGTGTGTTTTGCAGTGAGCGCACCAGTGTTTGTGCATGCGCAGTACGTGACCAACGTGCAAACAAATATGCATACAAACAAATTCCCATTCAACACACTAGAAAGGGCTCACTCTGGCTCGCCCGATTTTTATTATTATTAATACAAGGTGGATCACTCTTGATCACATGCAAGGTCGGGTTGTAGTGAGACAAGGCCCTGGAACTTAAAAAAGTTGTTTGGCAGAAAGTTGCGCTGCCGCGTCCTGATGATGAAGCCAATGGTGAGAGAAGTGATCGCTGATTTCTCACTCTTTTTCTCAGAAGATGAGTTAAAAGAGAATACTCTGCCTAAGGTGAGAGAAGTCAGGAGGTTGCAAACGACTGTTGCTGTTCAGAGACTATATGGTGAGTCGGTTTTGATGGAGACATGTTGTCAGGTAGCGTATTTGTGTTTTGCTATCAGGCTTTACGTGCCACCACCACTCAGGTGTTACAACCATCAACAGTTTGGTCATGTCGCGGCTGCATGCAGAAGCAGACGTCAGTGTGGCAGATGTGGATTATGTGCGGAAGATGCACAGCTGAAATGCTGCAACGGTGGAGTCAGGATTCATCGTGAAGTCAGCAGAGAAATATCTGGGTACTGGGGGACTGAGTCGGGAAGCGATGAAGGGTGCACTGTGTGAGGGGACGCCTGGTCAGCAGGTGCCCCGGCCACAGTAGTTTTTTTGTTGTTGGTTTGTCAGTCTGCTGTTTCGCACTCCGGTCACGTTGGTGGCGGTAATGCACCAATGGGATAGCCAATAAATTCCACAGAAGAAGAAAAAGACAATCTCTGTCTTGCTGCTGTCCACCCCACAGAATCACAACATCCCCACACCACCCAGGTAATGTGAAAAGAAATTATTAATTTCACATTTAATAGACAATGTGAGAATAAATGTGTGCACCCAAATAGTAAATCAAACTGAAGATAATTATTTAAACCAAACAACTATGTCTTTATTGTAATTATGTGTAAAGGTAACCAAAAATCCATTGACATATAAAATTCATTACGTCACATATGTACAAGTGAATCTAAAAAAAAATTTTTTGAATTTCATGGAAAAAGTTCAATATTTTTTGTCAGTTATTTCAGAATGTGAAAATTGTATATATTCTAGACTCATTACATATAAACTAAAATGTTTCAAGCATTTTTTTTTTAGTTTTAATTTTGATCATTATGGCCTACAGCTCCAAAAAACAGAAAAAATGGATCTCAAATATTAGAATATTTCATTTCAAGATTGAATAACTCCCTATTTATGCAGTACAAATATCATACCAGAAGACACTCACTGACACCCTCCACAAGAAGGGTGAGCCACAGAAGGTCATTGCTGAAAGGGCTGTTTACAGAGCGCTGGATCAAAGCATATTCAGGGAAAGGTGAGTGGAAGGGAAAAGTGTGGTAGGAAAAGGTGCACAAACAACAGGGATGACTGCAGCCTTGAGAACATCGTCAAGCAAAGCCGATTCAAGAACATGGGGGAGCTTCACAAGGAGTGGACTGACGCTGGAGTCAGTGCATCAAGAGACACCACGCACAGACGTGTCCAGGAAATGGACTACAAGTGTCACATTCTTAGTGTCAAACCACTCCTGAACCAGAGACAATGTCAGAAGCATCTTACCTGGACTAAGGAGTAAAAGAACTGGACCATTGCTCAGTAGTCCAAAGTCCTCTTTTCAGATGAAAGTAAATTTTGCCTTTCATTTGAAAATCAAGGTCCCAGACTCTGGAGGAAGAGAGGAGAGGAACAGAATCCAAGTTGCTTGAAGTCCAGTGTGATGTTTCCACAGTCAGTGATGATTTGGGGCCATGTCATCTGCTGGTGTTGGTCCACTGTGTTTTATCAAGTCCAAAGTCAACGCAGCCGTCTACCAGGAGATTTTAGAGCATTTCATGCTTCCATCTGCTGACAAGCTTTATGGAGATGCTGATTTCCTTTTCCAGCAGGACTTAGCACCTGCCCACAGTGCCAAAACTACTAGGAACTGGTTTACTGACCATGGTGTTACTGTTCTTGATTGGCCAACAAACTGCCCTGACCTGAACCCCACAGAGAATCTATTTGGTATTGTCAAGAGGAGGATGAGAGACACCAGACCGAAAAATCCAGACGAACTCAAGACCGCTATCCAAGCAACCTGGGCTTCCATAAGACCTCAGCAGTGCCACAGGTTGATCGCCTCCATGCCACGCCGCATTGATGCAGGAATTCATTCAAAAGGCGCCCCAACCAGGAATTGAGTGCTTAAATGAACATACTTTTCAAAAGTTTGATATTTCTGTATTATAAATCCTTTTTTGGATTGATTTTATTAAATATTCTAATATTTTGAGATACTTTTTTCCATTTTTGGAGCTGTAGGTCATAATTATCAAAATAAAAACAAAAAAATGCTTGAAACATTTTAGTTTATATGTAATGAATCTAGAATGTATAAAATTTTCACTTTCTGAAAGTGACAAAAATTATTGAATTTTTTCACTATTGTAATTTTTTAGATGCATCTGTATGTATGTATGTGAACAAAAACTTTGTATGAATATGTTGACATAGATGAGAATTTCAAAGAAAATGGTCAAAATAAAAAAAGAAGTAAGAGCCATATTTGGCAGAGCTGGATTCTGAGCGCTCAGCGCACAAGCGGTACCAGAGACTTTACACAAGACATTAGCCTCACTGCGAAGCAGAAAGAGGCTATTGTAATGGCCGTGTCTGTCTGTCAGGCAATATCTTCAAAACGCAAAGAAGAATTTTGATCAGACTAGGTGGATAAACTCAGTGAACCATCATCTCACAACACAGGTCACAGCAAGGTCAAGGTTAAATCAGAGGTCATCACCTGCTGTCTGTGGCAATATTTTTTAAAATGCAAAGAGCAATTTCAATCAAACTAGGTGGTTAAACGCAGTGGCCTGTCCTTTCCAAACACAGGTCATGTCAAGGTCATAGGTCAAATAAGAGGTCATCACCTACTGTCTGTGGCAATATTTTTAAAATGCAAAGAGCAATGTCAATCAAACTAGGTGGATAAACTCAGTAGACAGTGGTCTCACAACACAGGTCATGTCAATGTCATAAGTCAAAGGTCAAGGTCAAATCCATCCAATCATCTAGAATCCATTAATTATGATATTTCAAGAACTAGATGAAATGCGGTTTCCTGCATAGATTTCTGCTTTTCTGTGACTAACAAATGTATCAGACCTCTAACATCAATGATGTCATGTAAAGTCAAAAAATGAGCTGGTGGTGACGAGCCACTACAATCGTCTGAATGCGTTGTTTTTCAAAGGGATCAAACTATTTATGGCATACCAATTCCTATGACGTAGTAAACCATTTTGATGTGTGTGTTAATGGACGTATTGATTGCTACTCTCTGAAAATTATTGGGCTGGATTCTTGCATAATACGATTAGTTATATAAATGACATAAAATGTAATGTAATGCTTCTTATCACAGTGAAACTTATGCTCAGCCTGCCCTCAATGGATGCAGCAAAATACCAACCTGTGCACCATAAAATATTTTGTGCTGAAATCACATGTTCCCACAAGATACAGTATGTATCATATGTGCACAAGATAATAACTTATTTAACTACAAGTATCCAAGTAGGTTGAGTCAGGTCACCTGGACCCGTTTAGTTCCTTGAAGACGTTTTTCTCTTCATCCTGAAAAGCTTCATCAGATCTTATTGCCACAAGATAATTATTCGGCTGGCACAAGATTAAAAAAAAACACATTGGGACTTTGGAAGATTTGTAATATTTGGTTCACATTTAACATTTGAATATGAATCTGAATATGTTTGAATATGAATCTGAATATGTTTGTTTTGACCTTTGACTTAAATGAAATGGCACCATGTATCTCAGTACCAGGTGAGCAATTTCACATATTTATTTTCACATGTATATTGGATAAACTTAACAGAATGTAAAAAAAAAAAAAATCACAGCTGATTCAACTGTTTTTGAATCAACCTTGTTTTTGAACCTTGTTTTTTGATATGTAAGGTGATGTAATGTAGAAGGAAAATGTTTTTATATTTAGGGAATAATTTGACACCCAGTGGAGACTTTACAGCCAGTCCAACATTGTTCTTGTAGGGGGTTTTGTCACATAATTGTGAGATAGTACAACATTTGCCTTCCTAAATCAAAATGACAACACTTTATTGATCCCTGAGGGAACTTTAGGGGTTAGAGCGGCATCAAATGGCTCAAGGCAAAGCAACACAATTTCACGATAAGTGATAAAAATCATAAAAAAGGACACTCATACAGCACAAACATCCACCAACCGACAGAGGTGGGAAATCACAATTCTGCATTTTTATCCCCATCAGAGTTTTAAAGTCAAAGGATGTTGAAGAATGACACAAAAGGAAAGCATATCCCATAATGTTACAGAAGCTGAAGAAAGAAATGAAAGAGACATTCTGAGGCACATTCACATCAAACTTTAACCATCACCAAAATTGAATAAACTGTTGTGTGACACAAGGAGAATGTCACCACAAAAAAACCACTCTCAAAATCATTGTCAATTAGAAACTCGAAATTTTATGTATCACACAATTCTGTCAAACTCAAAATCATTTAATCAAACGACGTCATATGTTTTTGTTGTTTACATGTACAATGCGGAGTGGTTTCTGCCATAAAACCTTTTGTACTTTCTCATGCACTGTGTTCTCAAAATGCAGTCCTATTTTTGTCTGACATGTGAAAAAGAAGTCAGCAGGACTTTATCTTACTGTGCTCCTTTTCTCTGGAGCAACCTGCCTGCTGAGAAAATGGACTATAATCACACTGAAAAAACAGCCTGATTCTGTTGAGTCCTTTAAATACAGACTTAAAGCACATCAGTTCTCTTTAACTAAGTCTTCTGATTCTTCGCAAAATAAATCTACACTGAAAAAAAAATGCGAGTGAAATTTACTTTAAAAAATCTTGGTAACAATTTGCACACAAAAATTCTAAATAAATATAACTGGTGTATTCTCTTGTTTTTTTCAGTAAATGTTACTCACATATTATTAGTAAATTCTACTTCAAAACTGTGTCAGATCTATTAAAAAAAAAAGAAGGTGTTTTTGAAAATCCTTGTTATCTTAAATAGTGATGCTTCCTAGCCACTCACCCCAGGAGATTTAAGCTTCTCTCCTCCCTTGTTCAAGGAAATTGGGACACAAGTGGGAATCAAACCACAAACTTCCTAATCAATGGGTAACTGGCTCTACCAACTGAGCCACAGTCATCTAAAGCCAACCCTGACTTGAAAAAGATAAGTGTAAACCTCGCTTAGCAAAACTGGAGTGTTACTGCCAAACTCAAATTTCTTGGCCCAAATAGTCAATGTGAATGTAACACCGATGGAAGAACCAGGTACTCATGAACTTAAGAGTTGATGGTTGAAATCCTGTCTGTCTACATGAATGTCCTTTATCAATAAAAAGGAGGTGGTAAATGTGATGCCTCACATTCAAAGACTCTGTTGTAAGATGAGAAACCATTATGTAAAAATTCTTTCATTGGAGTTTTGAAGGAGATTTTACTAATGACAAGTGAGTAACATTTACTTACAAAAGCACGAGAATATACCCAGTTAAATTTACTTAGAATTTGTGTGTGCAAATTGTTAACAAGATCTTTTTAAGTAGATTTCACTCCACATTTTTTTCGGTGTACAGCACTGTGAAAAAGTATTAAATCTCTATTTTTTGGCATAAATGTGTTTTTAATTTTTTTTGTTGGTACAGTCAGATCTGTACATACTTGATTAGTAACACAATTTTTGTAATTTTGCCTCAGAGAAGGATTTTTTTTTTTTATGAAGAATGTGTGAAATTTCATGTACAGTTTGCCAGACGGCACACGGGACACTTGAACTCAAATTTGATCTGCTTTCTTGAATGAAAATCATTCAATTGTGGCATTTTGATGATTTTACCATTAAAACCGAACTATATTTAACTGTAAAATATACACAAAACCTGATTTTGCAGAATACAACCACTTTAAAGAAAGTGAAGCATTTTCAGATTATGAAAGCCCGATTACTTTGTAGGATAGCTCAATGCATGACTCCATAAAGATGACAACAGGGATGATAATCAATGAATAATGAATTGATCAACAAGATGTTTTTGAAAAAAAGAAGAAAGAAGAAAAAATATGTTTTTGTAAAACCAAAAATAATTCAGTTTTAAAGATAAAGCACAGTCACAGGAAATATTTCTTTTCTTTAGTTGTTAATGCTTAATGGTTTTCATCATTAAATATTTAATATTCAGAAAGTTTTTATTATTATTATTTTTATTGCAGCATCATTTAAAAATGCATTGTACAATCCCATTTCAAAATTTAAAAAAATTTCAAAATAACAGTCATGTAACCAAACCTTCACATAATAGTGGACCTAAAAAAAAAAAAAAAAAGGAAAAAAGAAAAAAAAAAGGAGAAAAAAAGATCAGCTCTGTGGGGTTGGCTTTGCCCTTACAGGTCCAATAAGGCGGGACTGTGGCGCACTTGCGCCGCTATCCGCGCTGGTACTTGTAGTGCGCTCCTCCTCCGCATGTTCCATGTTTACATGCGTAAAAAACTACACTTCCCCAAAGCTGTCACAGCGCGCTCCTGCCTCCCATTGGCCGCTGGCTGCAGCCGCAGCCCCAGAGAATGAATGAAATTGAAATAGCTGCCACATTCCATGTACAATACCGGGGTCTGCAGTGTTGCATTCTATCATACTATATCAAAATGGCCACAGCGGTACAGAACCCTCTCAAATCGTAAGTACGGCACCTCTCGAAGCATTTGCGTTTTTGTGCATGTGTGCATGCTGTCAGTGCGATTTAAGAGCCCCACGTAATTGTCAGCATGATTACTTACACATCTATACGCGCAATGCATATACAGCAAAAACATAAATGCAGAAATAATGTCAGGGGGGATGCGAATCAGCTCTGAGGAAACTTCTCCTTTTTGGCACGATGGGATGGTCGCGCGCTCGGATGAAATCCGTCTAACGGTTTTCCTGAGCCAACGGCGGCGTGTGCGGGGATATGGAGGAATGCTGGAGGTATTTGGGTGACCCGGTATGTCCCCTTGCCAGTGTTGGCAGCCAAGATCACGGTCAAAACCAAACCAGGCTCAGGGGGCTTAGCTGCTTGTGCAGAACCCGTGCGCACAGTTTGGGCACAGAGGGTTAAACAGGTAGGAAGATAACCTGTTTTTTTTTTGTTTTTTTAAATGTTTTTACCGTTATTGTCGGATAATTTGGCAGCATTGCAGGCTGAGATTATTTGCTTTGATCTCAGCACTGAAATGACTGCAACCTAACCTTTTGCGCTTAACGTGATCTTTTTAGTTTATTTAAAGGCTGGTGGATTTTCCGTTAAGTTTCTCCTTTGGTTAATTCCTTTGTGTGCGTGTGGTTTTTTTTTTTTTTTTTGCTCTTTTACTGGTTTGAGCGGAATGCAGACGCCTGCTGCCCGCCTGGGCTACCGGCCAAATAGGTGGTTGTCTGATATGTGCGTCTGTCAGCGGGTAGTTACAGAGATGCAGCCGGAAAACACAAAAAGATGCAACATTCACACACAGCCGAAGAGTGTTTTGATCAAACAAAAAATCCATCGTAGGCAGTTTGAAACAAAGAAAAGTCACAGGGCTGTGCGTAAAGCCAGGGCGCGCAGAGGAGGATGCGCGGGTTCCACCTGCACAGGGATGTGTCTGTCTGTCTGTCTGTCTGAGATACACACAGGCGACATTTCGTGCAGTTCCATTCCACGCTGCCCTGTACGTGCTCGCTCTGAAGAGCACTTCACAGGAAAGACGAAAGTGATTGGACAAGGCTGCGCTGCCCTGATTGACTGTGATAGTGTTTCGGAGCCTCGCGGGCCAAATGGTTTCCCCCCACAGCGCGTAACTCATAACGCAACGTGCACGGTGCACCTCACTGATTGTAAAAAGAAAAGTGAGCCTCATAAGGTTTATTGTCTAATGCTACAAAGCATTTGACAAAGCAAGAATGGACAAGTTTACTATATGACTGTGTACCTTTGAGTTCAGACTTTATTGTATGGAAGAAGAAAAAAGAAGTGTCAAAAAGACACAAATTCATTCAAGTTGTGTACCTTCAAAATGCAACATTGAGACGGGTCAAATTTGATAAAACTGATACAAATTGCATGTAGAGACCCTGCGCTGACTGTAGCCTTGAAATGTGAAACTCATAATTTGATATGGATGCACATTCCTGAACCATCCAGCAGGTGGTAGTGTTCAGCATGTCTTCCTTTTCATACAGGCTCTGAAATAATGTGTTTGAAATGGGTGTTGCAAAGATTTCCTGACATTGACATAACAGTGTTTGCCGTTTTCCATCAACTATTTAGCAGTATTGACAAAATAGTGATGGTATCACTATCACTAGGGTTGGTATCATCCCCAGCCACACCTTCTATCAATTCTTTAATTCTGGTTTTACTTTCCAGTTCTGTTGTATCTTTTGTACAATATTTTGGCCACTTAGGGGGCATCATGTGTCTCCCCGCGGGTGCTAGCTTAACTTGTTAGCTGGTGGTCACATGAAGGCGGATGCCGTATGCCTCAGGTGGCGACACGTCGATATTACATAGACAAGACAAAGTTGCTTTTTCGATTGATGTGGTGCATAAAGGTTGATCACCATGAAATTACTTCTAGTAGGGCAGATAAAAAAAATCGTTTAGATTGTTATACAAGCATCACATTTTGCATGTGTTTAGCTGATGGGCCACTAATTAATCGTTAGTCACTGGAAAATTTTATATGACTGCCATTTTTCAAGATGGCGGCCATTTGTGTCATAATTTTTAACTCTGTGTTATATACTTTGATTGAATAGGCTAATTTTTATGATGTTGGCATCAATTTATATGTTTTTGACCCCCCTGGATCTGATTTAGGCAACAAAAAAGATTTATATGTATATGTATATATATATATATATAACACAAACAGATGTATTTTCACAATGACAATCAGTTTTATATTCCACAAGTTAAATTCATGCTGTTGGACCAACTGGGGTGTGGCCATTGCTGTGCACAACTTCGTGGACCCATAGGTGAGAGTTGGGTATGTCATGAGGATTTAGTGCCAACTGCTGAAACAAAAGTGCTGCCTCTACTACCAAACCCTCACGCCCCATACATATTAGTTCACTACAGTTGTGATGTGCTTTTTAAATTTATTTATATTTTCAAATAAAATGTGCAAAGAGTGCTAATAGGGTGTTTTTAGGCATGCTGAAACATGAAAATTGCGGTCTACACATTAAAATACATACATATTGACATCAAAATCATACTAGAAATGGTGGCCATTATGGAAAATGGCCGCCATCTAGAATTTTTACTTGGCTCACGTTCTTTTATGAATAAACACCCCATGTTGGATATATGTGCCAGTCTTGTTGCTTGTATGACAATTTGAATGATCCTGCTGATATTTACAGTTCCGCCCCACTGTTCATCCTTGTTAGGTGCTCTTTTTATTTGTTGAATTACAATAGGATATTGTTTTTGAGTTATTGTTTGTACAACCTGACTGGGATGAACTAACTCACACACTCATCCACTCATCTACATTTACGCTGTAAAAGCCCTACACTGTTACCAGCATAGGGAGAAAAAAATCAGTTTGAAAACATTGAGATTGAAAAAAAATTTAGCTGAAAAAAAGTTGATTGGGAAAAAAAAAATTCAAGTAAACATCTGGGCTACCTAGGCTAATCTGGCTGCAGAGTACATTTTGGTCTGTCAATTTGGGAGAATCTTAAAGAATTTTTTAGTTCTTTATTCCCATGGAGTTTCACCACAGAAGGCAAGCTCAGGGGGAGGTTAAGGTTTAGATTAATGTGATGGTTAACACTAGAGCCCGACCGATATGGATTTTTTTGGGGGCCGATACGATACCGATATTAGGGAGTAAAAAAAAACGATATGTCGGCCGATATATGAAAATGTTCATTTCTCATTCATTTTTCCAAAATATGACAAAAAATGCCAAACATATTAGATTTATATAGAAATACAGCTGTCTGGCATCGTATTCCGTCATCTTGGATTATTTTGTTTGAGCAACCAACCAATGAATGTTACGCTGCCATCACGTTGCCTTCAATCAGATTGGCAGTCACTGTGTCGCTTCCCTCAACATTTGCATAAAATAGACTTCTCGTCTATTTTGGCCCCGCCTATCCAGCGGCATAGCGACCACTTGTCTCTTGTCACTGTAAAGTGTCCACTCTGATTGAAAATGACTGGCAGTTGGTCACTTTTCCTCTGTCTCTTGTAGCTAATGTGACCAAGGGGTGATGGAGGTCCCACCCATGCTTGACAGCATTGTAAACAATGCCGTTAGACTGCCCTCTGCTGAACAAACTATGTAATGACACCATTTCCAACAGCCAGTGTTTTTCTGCATTGTTTGTTATGCAAAATAAAAGTTTTCATATCTGCAAAAATAATGCTGATACCAATATGCTTGTGAAAGGCTCATATCGGCGATATTATCAGCCAACCCATATATTGGTCCGGCTCTAGTTTTTTTCTTTTTTTAAAATTTGTTTCTGATTTTTCCCCTTTTTCTCCCAATTTGGTATTCAATTGAACCCCCCCTAGTTTTAACCCAATGAGTAACCACTCTAACACGGACTCACCGTCCTGCCCCTGCCCCCCGGTGGCCAGAATGACGGGCGC
>OMMV01220362.1:0-13605 GCA_900302635.1 Chatrabus melanurus | reverse complement strand
CACTCCTATCCTCACCTATGGTCATGAGCTTTGGGTAATGACCGAAAGAACAAGGTCACAGATACAAGCGGCGGAAATGAGGTTCCTCCATCGGGTGTCTGGGCTCACACTCAGGGACAGGGTGAGAAACTCTAATGTCCGGGAGAGACTCGGTGTAGAGCCACTGCTCCTTCGTATCGAAAGGAGCCAGTTGAGGTGGGTTGATCATCTGGTGAGGATGCCCCCTGGTCGTCTCCCTTGGGAGGAGGCCCCGGGGAAGACCCGGGACACGCTGGAGGGATTATGCTTCCCAGCTGGCTTGGGAACACCTCAGAATCCCCCCAGGAAGAGTTACAGTTCTTGGCTGAGGATAGGGAAGTGTGGGCTGAGCTGCTTGGTCTGCTGCCACTGCGACCCAGACCCAGATAAGCGGTAGAAAAGGAATGAATGAATGAAAAATTTACTGTAATGGGTCAAGTAACAGTGCACCTGAGTTGTTTTTCCCATGCAGAGGTCACCTGTCCCCTGTCATGTTCGGGGCAGCCAAGGTCCCGTCACTATTTTGGCAAAAGTCAGTAAAATTCATTTTTCGGAGCCTCAGTCCCTGGCACAGCCCTGTGTAATTTCAGGCAGACAACCTATTCCTGACATCTTGGATAAATATTTCTGTGCTCATCGTGAAAAGTGGATGTTGAGTTGCACGCTGCCGTGACCACAGGGCCTCTCTGAGCCATGTAGACTAGGCCTTGGTGTGCGTTTGTGGCAGGGTGGGGGCATGGCTGTTGTGGACTAACCACGTCTGTCCTTTCTGAGCATTTTATGACAAATATCTGAGATGATATGGCTTACTGAGTGGTTGGTTGTACTAACAGACCATCTGAGGAGTCTGTGCTCTAGTATTTCTGTTGAGTGAAATTTTTATTTAGTTTTTTTATGTTAGCATCATTAGCGCTGTTAGGAGGTATTGGTAGCTTCGTGACGCTAGCTCCACTATTACGCCACTGTTACTGAGGCAATAAGCCCCGCACCCAAACCACCCGTCATGAAGACCACCGCCCAGTCAACAAAAACGTGTTGAAAAAACACTCGAACCAAGCTTAACCTGTTGGCTTTGGCTTGTTCGGTAACTCTGAGATGGGGGCGTGTTCGGGCTTCATTCTTCCCGCCCAGATCACGCACAGAATTGCCCACGCTTCATCTCTTTGCCGATTTATAGGTTGGCCGGGGCTTTGACGGAATTAAGCACCGTCAAGATGGCGACATCCAGAGTCCTCAGAAAACCTATGGGTGATGTCACCAAGGGTTTGTCCAGGATATATGCAGTCTATGGCTGTCACTCAAAGCAACCACTCCTCCAATTATTCATAGCTTTATGTCTTAAAATAACTTAAACCGATGAGTTATAAAAAAATTAAAAAAAACTATTCAGCCCCCGTACAGTTGTCATGATCAGGGAAACTAGCGAAAGAGACCAAAAACGTTTTTGTACCAGGCTGTAAATATGTTTGTTTCTGCTGTCATTTTAACATGGGCGTCTATGGGGAGTGACTCACTCTTGGAGCCAGTCTCTCAAGCAGCCATTCAAGGAACGGCAAGATTTACCACTTCAGCGTTGGCTTCATTTCTCAGTACCTGAGGATGGGGCTTGGTAATAAACTTTTACTTTTTGGTATGTCATTTTGGCAAAAATTGATCAAAAACACCCATAAGTCATAAAGGGAGCAAAAATACTTCATCCCAGACACACAGGAGCAGACGTGGACAGTTTTAGGTTTTAGGGTCTGATGTACAGCAGACGCGTTTTGTTTTTTCCGGGTGTTTTAAGCTGAGAGCCACTGAGCACGGAAACAACGGGAGAAATGCACACATTCCATTCTGCTGCACCACTTTTTCCCTTCAGCTTCCTTTTGAATTTAACAAATCTGTCTCAGATACTCTAATTCCACTTTTGCTTGCAAACAGTTCTGGTTCTTCCCATTACCTGGTGATTTTCTCCAGTAGCCAGAACTTGATTATAATTTTTATTTTTATTTTTAATCTTTGTTCTTTAAAAAAACAAACTAAACAAATGCATACAGCAACAGATTTCACACATTTCCCAGAATATCTTGTTTTTGTAGTTCGTATGATTGCAAGTATTTGTTGACATGTGGCTGTCTGCTCAGAGGTCCGTGCACACTATGATGGCAGTGTGCACGTAGCTCTAATAAACATAGTGTCAGTATTTTTTAACAATAACAAACTGACCAATGTGTGCTCTGCATTATAATATACGGCGTCATGTTGTAAACACAGTGACATATTTAATAGGTTCTGCTGCTGTGATAGATGATGGCTACTCCCCGTTTTGCTCAAAGGTCAAAGCAGGTAGTTTGACTCAGACGGACTCTGCTAGCAGCCCCATCAGTCATATGAGCCAGGCAATGAGGCGCTCCCTAAGCGGCCAAGCCAACAAGCATTTCAGGCATGAGCAGCTGAGCCAGAGTGACTTATGGTCCAGGTTAGGAGGGAGGTGGCCTGCACAAATTCCCAAATTTGTCTATGCTTCTTATGCTTGACATGAATGTGACTGCTGTGACTGTTCTAAACTTGTTTCAGGTTTCCATTCATCACAATGTCACAATTTAAGCACCTGTCACACTATCACGTATTTGCTTGCCGTAGAAGCTCTTTATTTTGAAATATGAAAATACGGGGCTTACGCAAGCTTTAAGGGAAGCGTTCTTAAACACTAAGGGGGTCTGCGGGAACGCATGGAAAACCTACAGGGGGAGATTTTTAAAATGTTCAAAACTTTTGGGAGGCTCCTCCCGTAGCTGTTTTACTGGAACAGTGCATAAAGTGTACTTAAAGTCTACTCAAAGTCTACGGCAGCGTACGCAAGGTCTACAAGCGTTTATGTAGCGGCTATGTATTGTGAATGGACTCGTGTACGCAGCCAGTAGGCTTGCCGCTGGCTTCCCGCCTCCTCCCCGGGGATTTCTCGTACCCTTTTCCACCTTCTCATACCAGCCGCCTTCTTCCCCAGGCATTTCATTTCCCGTACACCTTTCTGCCTTTTCGTACCAGCTGCCCAGCTCTCTGTTAGGTGTGTGTGTGTGTGTGTCTTTGTGCAAGGCTGTGTGTGTCCCCACCCGGCGCTGTGCGAGTGTCACTTTTTCTCAGGCGAGATGTTAAACGTGTCATAATCGGGAATGTACACAGGAACCATACGTGAACCATATGAACCTTACTGGAACCATACAGGAACCATACGGGCCTTACGGTTAGCAAATTTGAAGCTTACAGGGTCATTTTACGTCCCGGATACGTCCTGTGTACGGGAAGTGTACGCAAGGTGTGCTTAAAGTGGGCGGGAACCATACAGCCTGAGCAAATATGGCCTCAAAAATAAACAATTTTTCCTGGATATGGGCCGTAAATTAAATTTCAAATATGTGAAGCAAATATGTGATGGTGTGACAGGGGCATTATACTACCCTACTACTACTACTACTACTACTATTGCTACTACTGCTACTTTGGAAGTACGGCTGCACAATTAATAACATCGCAATCGTGATTTCAGATTGCGATTATATAATCATCAAAGGGTGTGATTTAATTAAATCATCTTCAACACAGTACTGTGTGCGATGCTGTGGTCTGTGTGCTGCATCATCGAAATGCTCCATCAGATTCAGACTTTTTACATGTTTGGTACAGAATGTTAAATGTCTGTGTGGAGTTTACTGGTTTTAAAAGTGAAAGATTAAGGAGCACAGCTCCCATTTTTATTAATTTTTCCTCCTGTTCTGCTACACTGTGCGAGTTTCAAACGCCTACTGATTGTTTGTTTCATGGTGAATATCGCTATAACATCTTTTTCAAGTTTAGACAGCAGAGAAATATGGTCTCTAAAATGTGATTCTGTTGTGTGAGCACAGTGGAGGTTTGCACCGAAATGTGCATACTCGTGTAAGGCTTAAATGAGCGCGCACGTGTCTGCGCACAGCCACGATGTTAAACGTGTAATGACGTAAAACTGTAGGGAAAAAATGTGTTTTTAAAAAAACCTGCATGATTCATGGAGGTTTTAACTTTCAAGGAGCAGATTTGAAAATATGATCTGTGAATTCTCAATAGGTTTTACCTTTATGCTATCGATGCATGTTGGTGAAAGCTTTTGGCCGAGAGACAATAATTAAATGTTTACCATTTATGGCTGTATTGTCTGGGAAACAAATATTGTCTGGATTTAATGGAATACATTTTCCAATATCAGTTGTCCTGGTTTGTTTGATTCTGATTTGTCCCCCCGTAGACGTACTGTTTAATGCTTCATGTACACGCAGTCAAATATGTGAGCGTACAGCACATGCAGGTCATAATGCAAATGCATTATACATTAACTCAGGTCTGCCAGCATGCGCTGGTGCCGCATCCAACACACTACAGAACTAGGGCCAATGATTTTCCGCGATCATGGACGGACGGAAATCACGGAATCGCTTTTCTGAAACGGAATCTTAAAAAGCTCACGGTAGAAATGCGCGGATCAACTTGGAGTCGTCTGACGTGGCAAGTTAATTTTCAGGCCCATTTCAAACAAAATCTGGTCAAAAAGCCAACATATTTCAGTGATGTTGGGGCTGCAGAGGAGTTTTTTGTTTTTTTTTTGATCGGTTTTGGATAAATGAAGCCGAGTCACTAAATCCATGCGTGGCGCGGTGTGCGTGAGCAGGCACAGGGTCTGTGCTCTGATTCAGCTCTGAGAAGAATGCAGTCAAAAAGTATATTAACACACTGCTTCGCATTAAATATGTAACAAGACTTTATCCACAAAGAACATCAATGCTGCGTTCACTGTCTCATAATGCGGTGCCGACACGCACCCGCGGTGAAAGTTTAAAAATATATATATATTTCACTTTCCTTTCCTTCAAATATACACCAGCTGTGTTTCTGACCGATGGCCTATGTGCTGTAAACTTCTTACCGTAGTGTTTTCCACATAAATAAGCGAGTTTTTCCCTGTGTGTTTTCTTTCTGCTCACTCTGCAGGTGTGAAGCCAGAGGGGCGAGAGGTGGGAACGGCCCCCCAACCCCCTCAGAGTAAAAATCTACTTTTGAAGATATTTTAGTCCTTTCTTTTGCACATAATAATGTTAATAATAATGATGAATATATTTTTAACACCTAAGATGTTCTGTAAGTATCACTCTAAGGCTTCTAGTTTTACTCCTACAATTCTGCACTAAGTGGAATTGAGGAGCCATATAAAAAAATCTGTTTAATTTAAATAAATAAAACATAAAGGAGCAACTTGTATTTGTGGTGCTCAGATTCTGATATTGGACAACTCAGATACTTTTACTACTTTCCATTGTTACTGTTTCTCTTTTTAGCCATCAAAGGTGTGCAAATGTCCTCCCATTGGTTGATATCCTGCTGAAGTCAAATAAACATGCTGAAATAGCCAAAATGGAATTGAAACAGAATTTTGTGACAGGTGAAACAGAAAATGCATATGTTTGAAACTGAAAATCATTGGCCCTACAGAACCGCTTTGGGTCCTGGATGAAACCCCCTAGGCAACCAACCGGTCCATCCCCACCTCTTGAAAGTAACCATCTGTTTGCCACAGCCAGGTGAAACATGGGCATCACATATATATATATATATATATATATATGTATGATACCTGATGTTCCCTCACAATGCATTTTCCATTAAATTTAATACAAGGTTAATTTATAGAACATGAAAATTTAATTCAGAATTACAATATTGGACTTGCAATAAACAAAAGACTCACAATTGCTTTTTTGTTCAAATCATCTTTTTATACAGGTTCATAGAAAACGCTGTTATGCCAGTGTGTGCTGTTTTCAGTGCATGAAACGGATGCAGATTCTGAACACTGAAGATTTTTTTCCTCGCCTGATGTATTTTTCTTTGGACGTGAAGCGTCATGAGCAGCTTCTGAGGAGGACGCGGCATCTCACTTTACACATTGCCTTTGCTGGCATTGGCTTAAACTACTTTAGGATTACAAACTCATCATGCTGCCTCCCTTCACTAAGGTTTTCATTGGTTGGGAGGTGGTCATTTAGCATGTGGGCACAACCATGTGGTGAGTTGGAGAGAGAAATGCTGACTGACAGACCTAGGACTAAATGTCACCGAAGACGACAGGAGATGTGACCTTTACTGAAGAGGGGATGGTTGGCGCAGTCCTGACCTGACCAGAATTTTAACACACACACACACAGAAACATGTACACAAGCATATATTCAGACGTACACATGCTCTCTTATACTGTACGTGCACAGGTTTCACGCCTCCATCTATGTCGATAGCTGTATATTTCATCTGAGGGAGGCCGTACAAGAATTGTGGAAGCAGGTCATAAAAGCCTCTGTGAGGCTCCGTTATTTAGCTTTTGGTGGTTGGGGGGGGCCTGTTCTCACGTACAGAGGCATATTGCTGTCCGGGTAAAACTGAGTCACTTGACTTAGTGAAGTACAGTAAAAAATAAAGTGGTTGAGTCAAAAATGTGGCACAGTCACATTTCTGTGTCAACGCCACCAACAAACTGTGATCCAGAGGCGATCTCCCCGAAAAGAACATTCGAGTCTTCAAAGAAACGAAACAAAAGTGGTTACCTGTGTTGAACTGGTTTGTTTTAATGTCCCCCTCCCTCCAGAAGGGGGACATTAACATGGGTTGGGTGCTCTGTGACCTCTATCACCCTTGTGACCTCGTTAAAAGTAAGCCATGGTCAAAACCGCAGTGTCTCGATAACTAAATGCTTCCAGGTGGAGCTTTCATCTCGGACACACATGCTGTGTGGACCAGAATCTTGGATGAGTTTGTGCGTGAGCGCTCTGTGACCTTTGTGGCCTAGTTAAAAGCAGTTCACAGTCAAAACCTTGTCAGCGCTGTAACTCATACATGCACTAAATTGGGACACTTATGTATTAATAACACTTTATACAAGAGGGGGACACAGAGGTATGCCCCTTTTTTAAAAATAAAATAAAAAGTATACTGGGTGAGGAGGACACATTGTTATTGTCCTGTACAGCTTTGGAGGAGAAAATTCTGAACTGTTGACCAAAAATGGGTAGATGAAGTATTTATCAATTGTCCCGACATGTCTGTTACAAAACTGTGTTTGGACATTTAACTTTCCTGGGCTTTAAGAAAAAAACCAGAACTACTGGTAATAACAGATAATTGGCGAATGTTTTCTCGCTAGATATAAGGTTGCTGCTCGATTAGAGCAAAAACGATCATTCATATTGAGATGACGATTATTTAACACGATTACTCGCTGACATTGGAGACATTACGATTTAATTAACTCCAACAAAACTTTTTTAATAATGTAGTTCCTTGAACTTTTTACAACATACTTTAAAAAAGTATAAAAAAGTAATATAATAGCTGTGTTGTGGTGCACGTCTGCACTCTTCTGAAAACTTCTAACGATAGAGTGACCATTTACTAAACCCTATATGACGGCTTGAACTTGGTAATGTAATCTTCTAAATGTTTTTAGCCAGCCTATTTGCACGGCCTGGAATGTGATGGCGTCTTATTTCTTTATGTCTTTGACAGCTGAGCGTGTAGGTGGTTGTTTTATAAAGCGTGTTCCTTAATCAATGACTGTGTTGTTGTGGAAGAAGTCGATGGAGCTTTAATTTGTTCTGTTTTGTGTTATATTTCTCTGATTGTTTGTTCACACCACTCTCTAATTGAATTTCAAATGATTAAACAAACTGATTGTATTTCCTTGTGATGCAGACACCATCATGTTACAATTGTTGTTGTTAGGCATCAAATTTATTAAGATCAGAGTGTTTCTAAGCAGCTGAATTAGTTTTTCTTCCCATCAACTTGGCTCAAGCTGAAGTAAACGTACCACAGGCTGGCTGAGAGTGAGAAGGAGTGGCAAAAGTAAAGGGGTGCGCTTGATTTATAACACAAGACAAAATGGAAAGCGGCACACTAATAGTTTTACCTCAAATAGCTTGTTTGCTAAATTGAAATTGATGATAGGGTTCAATTAATTGTCCAGTCCTAACCTCAAACAATGTTATGTTCTCAAAATGTCTTGGTGCCTCGGACAGGCGGTTCCCGCGCGTACCCGTGAAAGCATGCAGTCCTGCGTGGGGGGAAGACGCTGAAGCACGCCATTATGTTCAGTATGTTCTCCGCATCACTCTATAAAGCTGTATAACTGTTGCAACAGACAAAAGTTGTAGTTGCTGACCTTGACTTCGTGATTGATGCTGTGATCTTTGCAGAATCAATAGTTAACCTGATTGCAGCACTTGAGAAGCTGAGCGAGGAATTGGAGTGTCTGGGTTTGCGATTGTCCTGGATCAAGACTAAGATCCAGGCTTTCAGTGACTTCCTGGACTCGGCCATCAGAAGTGTGTCTATATGTGGCGAAAGTGCTGAACTTATAGAGACATTCACTTATCTCAGCAGTGACATTTATATCTCTAGGTCCACAGCCTTTGAGACCAAGAGACTCCTGGGAAGAGATTATGGAGTTATGAGGTGCCTGGACAGAGGTGTTTGGTGAATGCCGATATCTTTGCAGGAGAACAAAAGTCCAAGTCTTTAGGGTCCTGGTGCTTCCTGTCTTACTGTATGGTTGTGAGACTTGGACACTAACCATTGACCTAAGCCGAGGACTGGATGTCTTTGGTGCTAGGTCTCTTTGGAGGATCCTTGGGTACCGTTGGAATGACTTTGTGTCAAACGAGCGGTTACTTAGGGAGACTAAGATGAGGAGTATCACGTGAGGGAGTGTCAGCTTTGACATTTTGGCCATGTGGTGCGTTTGAGGACCCCAGTGGCTATAAAAGGCCAAGGGGACGCCCACACTTCACCTGGCTACAGCAGATTATTTTAGAGATGTGGGGATGGACCGGTTGTCTGCCTGGGTGGTTGCCATCCAGGACCCAAGGCGGTTCCGTGGTGTCGTGGATGTGGCAAAGAGCAGCACCAGCGCATGCTCCCAGACTTGACTTTAAATTCTGAACATAAGATTCAGGGGTGCAGCTGTCAGTGCTCCCTTGTCCTTTGTCAATGAAAGAAGAGATTTCGTCCCTTTTTGACAGTTTGCACATGTTGTTGGATGCTGTGCTGCTGCCTGCTCAGCAGCTCAGGGCGTTTCCATCAACACCAAAATCCTTCCGTTTTTGCATCAATGATCTGTGCAAACACGATGACCTCTCTCTAAGATCTGATCCACATGGTTGTGATGCCCCACTGTTTCACTTTGTATGAGATATTTTGTTCTGATTTTCACAATAATTGCATTTATGAACCCAAATTTAGTCTTATGACAAAAGTCATTCATAGGATTTCCAAATGTTTTCTCTTTAAATCTGACCTCTGGATATTTAGGGTTTCAGCTCCTGTTGTTGAAGCAGAATTGTTCAAAAACAGTAACTGGTCCTCCAACAACCAGATTTATTTATTTATTTCTGTGCTGTATGACTTTTTTTTTCTTTTGTCCAGTCCAGTGTCCATAAACACTGTTTCCCTGCTGTGTGCTCCTTAAGCGTAAAGTGCCGCTGAGTCAGAGCAGAGTGCGGGCTGAACAGACACAGCAGAGAGTCGAGGAGCAGCTTCTAGGACCTCATTCAGTTTAGTTCCTCGGAGTCTGTGCTTTTCTTCAGTTTTGCTGCATCTTAAAACGTGATGTAAACGTCAGAGTTTGAGCTGAGCCGTGACAATCGTGGAAAGCAGAGAGAGACAGACGGGGATGGAGCAGAAAGTGTAATTACACTGAGAAGCACCGTCTAATTAGTCTTCACTAATATAAGAAGTCATATAGAAAATTCTGTATAGGTTTAGTAAAGCGACAGGTTTTGAAGAAGCAGCAGAGTCAGTGACTGAGTGAACCCTGTCACTGCTTCATGAAACCATCAAGGCTAAAGATGTGTATCGTTGCTGTAACTGGTCAACACTTATATTTATGTGGTTATAATTATACCCCCACAAACAAAAATTTGGGGGGGGGGGGGATCAGAATCACCCTGTCTGTCGATGAGTCTTGTAAATGCAGCTCCTCCTGAACCATATTAGTGGATTTCAATGAAACATCACATAATTCAGGTATTTCATCATGTATGTACTTCGTCACAAAAGATTTACTTGTGTGACAAAATACATATAGCTGGGACGATGCGCTTATCTCCCCATATGATGTCTATCTCGATACTTTGGTTCGATTTGATGTGTATCACGATACATATTGCAATTTGATATTACAATATATTGTGATTTTTTTATTTTATTAATTTTTTTCTAACAGACCATGGGAAAAAGTTACATAATACACTTCTGAAGACTGGATCTCATAAATCGTATTTACAAGAACAATGCACATCACTTTTTTTTCAGGAGAACCGTAATACATATTTTGTAATTAAATAATTACGATTTTTTTGAAGTAAACTTCCTGCTTCCAAAAGTATCTTTAACCCCAGATTTGACTGCAAGAAAAGTGGTAAAAGGGTTGGGTAATGTCTACTTCATTGTCTGCCACTGCATCATCATGCAGGGAAAAACTGTGTTGGATGAATTTTTTCCGAGCTGGAAGTGTAAATCGGACGCCATGTTACTCCTCTGCCACTGCAGTTGGCCGCTCTGAGCTGAGAGAGTCGGCGGCACAGCGCTCGGCCTCCCCACCTCGGCCCACCACACGTTTGGCTCGGTAATGGTTGGTGCATCTCAACCTTTAAACATACAAGTAAAGACGAGCTCCCATTCTTAATCTGTGGGTGCCGCTCCTTCAAGTAAATAATCATCAGTGTTCAGTTTGATCTCCGGGGAAATTTCTCGTGGTCCGCCACTATACACTGTGCCCTCTGCTGAATGAAGGCACTACTACATCCTCCACCTTGTTTCCACCAGTAATTGAATTTGAATTGATTCTGGACTTTAAAAATCAATTCTCACATTGCAAAATTAAATATCACAATATTGTATTTTTTATTTTATTTTATTTTTACTACCCCTAATATATAGATAAATATGACTACATTAATACACGGACCCCTGAATTGATATAATTATATTATGAACTGGTCAATGGCTCGATTTTTGTGTGTGTGTTATAAATAGAGTTGGTCTTGTTTTGCTGCTATTTCCGTGTCTTCAAACACTTGTAAAAATCCAAAGGTCGGCTCGAGGCTCTTGTAAGACTAGTCACAGGAACGTTTAATTTTGTGGGGTAAAAAGAAAATCAACATGTCCGATAGTGGTAGGCGGTATAACGGTAAATGTACCTGTTTGAACTTTACGTTCAGTTAACAATTTAATACTGTCATACCAGTTCAGAACAGGAATTTATGCTGTTTCTATTTGTGCAATGCTAACAGCAGCTGGCTTCTTTGTCTGGGCTCCTTCTATGGTGCGCTTTCTGCTACTGTATGTGGTGCTGCCCCCAGTGGTGAATAAATGTTAAGCGGAGGCAGTGCCAATGTGCTGCTCACACTAGTAAAAACCTGAAGAAGGTCCCTGGTCTTTCATGAAATATATATTTGAAGGTAAGCAAAGCCACTTTTGGCTCATTCTAATTTATCATGGAAAATGAATGTCTACATTAAACAAAGAATTCTATCTGATTGCATCAAATTGTTCCATAATAAATTTCTGAATCGTGTCTTGTCTTATTGCTTATCCCCCCTCAGTTTTGCAACTTAATTTGCCATTTTGTTGAAGGTCTAGGTCCTTGGGACATTTTGGTGGCACTGTGGTGTGCGTTAAGGGGAATATACTGTACATACAAATAATGCAGCTCCCATGTAGCGCCGTAACAGCGGCGTAACTGCTTTAAAACCATTGTAAGATCGGAAGGTTTATGCATAGCGTGGAGTCGACTAGCGTTCCGGGCGTGAACTACATTGAAATTCTATCGCCAAACTGATGATTTATACATTACACACACATATGTGTAGTGTGTGTGTGTGTATATATATATATATGTATGTGTGTGTCATATTTGTTTAATCCATCACCACTGTACACAACAATGAAACAAATCCACACTAGAAGACATTTTTGTCTTCAAAACACAAACTGGCCATCTTGAAAAGATGGGGTCGACAAAGCTATGCTATGTTATGACGTGACGTAATTTATATGGGTCGAATGTTTATCGCTGTTACCAACTAGCATAAAATCAACAATATTTAAGATGTAGCAACTGGCAGTGCAATGTCAGAAGAAATCATTATTCAGAGTTCTCAATCAGTTTTTAAATATCTGAGTCCTTGGGACTTGGTGATGTGACAAAATGTGAGTACCATGTAAAAATTTTTAGTCCCATTGCTGAAGGAAAGAAAACAAAATCAAATGTAGCACTTTAAAAATTTTATTAACTCCAACTTACGCCACATTGTTTTATTCTCAAATATCTCACAATTATTTCAAAAACAAAATACTATAGACAGACTATATGTTTCTGTGACGGTGACTGCTTTTATCAGCTGTTTAGAAAAAAATTACCTGCTTTTTTTATTTTTAATTAATGAAAAGAGTAGGGTTGTCATGATACTAGAATTTCAAACTCGATACCCAGGAAAATACTCGATAGCATTTTCTGTACCACGGGAGGAAAAATGACAAAAAATTAAATTAAAATAAAGATTAGAACAATACAAACAATAGCTGTGTGATGACCCCAACTGAGTGTGGACCCCCTCGGCAGGGTCCCGGCTGCGTTCCACGTCATGGCTTACGGCCCCTGCCTAATGGTTTGACTGGGCATCGCCGGCAGCTGGGCCACATGGGCTCATGGACTTTGACTTCTCCTGTCTGTGCATGTTTGGTAATTCTTTGCTGTACTTTCTTATTTATTTGTTGTCATTGGGAGTATGGCCACACCCTCTGAGTCTGGTCTGCTTGAGGTTTCTTAGTCATGAAACATCCAGGGAGTTTTTCCTTTACCACTGTTGCCATTGTGCTTGCTCAGGGGGTGGGTAAGGTTACACCCTGTGAAGTGCCTCGGGGTGACTGTTGTGATTTGGAGCTATATAAATAAATTGAATTGAACATCAATGACAACACTATTTTTAAGTTGTCTGATGTAGTGCAAAACAAAAATACAGTAACAAAACGATAAGGTGTGTATATATACAGGTGCATCTAAAAGAAATTAAAATGTGAATATTTTTGTCAGGTATTTCAGAAAGTGAAAATTGTATATATTCTAGACTGATTACATATAAATCAAATGGTTTCAAGCTTTTTTTAAATTTTAATTTCGATACGGCCTACAGCTAAAAAAAAAAAAAAACAAGAAATAGAAAATGTGTATCTCAAAATATTAGAATATATCGTTTCGTTTGAGTAACTGACTATTTCTGCAGTATAAACACCATGAATCTGTCAGTCTGGTTCAGTCCACACAGCCACAATCATGGGGAAGACAGCTGACTAACCAGTTGTCCAGAAGACACTCACTGACACTGTCCACAAGGAGGGTAAGCCACAGAAGGTCATTGCTTCATTGCATAAACAAATATTTAACTTTTTCATGATGTTCTAATTTTTTGAGATGCACCTTGTATGACCAATATTTTGTGGTATATTTTATATAGGTAGTGCAAAAA
>OMMV01220359.1:5331-16381 GCA_900302635.1 Chatrabus melanurus | reverse complement strand
ACTGCAACAGAGGCCACCAAAGCTCCCTGAGGTGAAGCAGCAAGGTAAAATTTTGTATTTTTCCACTAGTTTTTGCTCTTTTTTTCATTTAATATTTGATTTCAATTCAGTTTCATTGTGTGTGTAAGGCGGCACAGTGGCTTAGTGGTTAGCACCGTTGCCTCACAGTGAGAAGGTCCCAGGTTCACTTCTGACCTGCTCCTTTCTGTGTGGAGTTTGCATGTTCTCCACGTGTTTACATGGGTTCCCTCTGGGTGCTCCGGCTTCTTCCCACTTCCAAAAAACATGCAAGTTAGGTGAATTGGTGACTCTAAATTGACCGTAGGTGTGAGTGAGAGTGTGAATGAGTTTGTCTGTCTATATGTGGCCCTGCGATGGACTGGCAGCCTGTCCAGGGTGTACCCCGCCTCTCACCCAATGACCACTGGGATAGGCTCCAGCACCCCCGCGACCCTTAATTGGAGTAAGCGGGTACAGAAAATGAATGAATGAGGGTGTACGCGCGTTGTGAACCCACTGACGTAAGACGCGTCTCACTGTTGCACCCTCTAAATGCCAGAAATACTTTATTCCAGGTTTATGGTGGTCTATGGCGTGATGCCAGTTGTGTTCATGCTCAAACTAATGGTAGTGAGACTGGCAATGAGAAGACAGTTTTGGGTTTAAAAAAAATGTATTTTTTGGTTGCATAGATGAAGCTGAGTGTCATCAGCATAATGACTGTTTTTTTGCTTTTGCACTGCTCTGTGCTTGTGTGGCCTGCTGATGCAGAGGAGAGAATTATGGGTAATCAAATGATGTAGAGGATTTATAAAACACTGACATGCATCCATGCCAACTCTAAACTCTGCGCCATCTCTGGTAATTTAACGCCGTGGTCGGGTGAGAACTGCAACAAAATAAAACGTAGGGAGGGACCCTCTGCGTCTCATGCAAGAGCCACTCATATGAACAAACCTATTTGTTTGTAGCTCGTACGAGTGATTTATAAAAAATAAAAATTGCACATTCACCAATTTTCACATTTTGAGAGGGGTTTTCTTTCATCGGTATAAACAAAATTTTCAAGCGGACCAGACTTGCAGTTGGAGTCAAGTGCAACTAGTCTGTTGTCATCCAAACTTACGTTTTCAGTAAGTGACTGAATATTTCATTACTTTGAAATATTTTAGTTTGACAAGACTACATAAATTACACATCATAATTATGTTGTCCTGTTTAACTTGACAAATATAAATTGTCATGTAATTTTAGATTTCTTCATAAAGCCTTACGATATAATTTACTATAAGATATTCCTTTATTAGTCCCAAAACAGGGAGTTTTCCAAGAATCAAAGTTCACCCCAGGCACTCTGCATGGGTAAGCCTCAACACTGCGCCAATGGACACACAAATGAGTGCAATCCTACTTGCGATTTACACGATGTGGGCACTGTGCGTGAAAACCACAATTGCATCCTGGTGGAACTTACAAATGCTACTTGCTTTGCGCCTGGTGCCCTACGTCTCACTTTACAAACTTACCGCAGTGAAGGCTGAGTTTGTCATTCAGTAAAGTCAGAGATATAACAATCTCTCCTTTTTGCTGGATTTGATATCCCATTTATTTCATTGTACCCCCTCCTGCCTGCCTGAGGATTAGTAATTGCTGTTTCTGTAGATGAGGAGATACACAGGTTAAAATGAGCAGAAAGACAGAGGCGACTTGTGGAGAGTGGATGGATGACTGTGAGGTCATAAAGAGTGGAGACTAGAAAGAACTGAGAAGAGAGGACTATTTTTACATTTAAAAACAGACTTCTGTCGACATCATACTGCAGTCTAAAGCGAATAAAGACCTCAGAGTGCAGACTTCAATTTGAGGGTATTTATATCTAAATCTTGTGAGCAGTTTTGGAATTACAATGAAAGCAATATACTGCATATTGAATGTCCTGAGGAGTCACTGAGCAACGTTTCCTCCAAAAGCTTTGAAATGCAAAATACTAAAAGTCAATCATGACCACAGGCCTGTTATTATTGGGTCCAAAGCTTAGTGTGTAACTTTAAAAATCAGTCATTGCATGATAATGTGACTATCCTTAATTTAAGGAAGGATGAGGAGGTTCTCCGCTTTGAGAGCGGAGCGCTGCTCCTGCAGAGATAAAGGGCTTCCTAATGAAACAGGATATTATTATTATTTGGCAGCACGGTGGCTCAGTGGTTAGCATCCTTGCCTCAGTGCAAGAAGGTCAGGGGTTCAATTCCACCCATGCCCAGTTCCCTTCTGTGTGGAGTTTGCATGTTCTCCCCGTGTCTGTGAGTTTCCTCCGGGCACTCTGGCTTCCTTCCACCATCAAAAACATGCGCATTAGGATCTGCTTCTTTCTGTGCCCCTGATCAAGGCAGGGTCTCTACATCTGGAGTTGGTCCCCAGGCGCCGGACTGTGGCTGTCCACTGCTGGATTGTGTTTAACTGTAATTAGGATGGGTTAAAAGCAGAGGACAAATGTCTTTTTTATGTACAATGACAATAAAGACCCTTCTTCTTCTAGAAATGACATCTCTGAGAACATGTGAGGGTTAAGCATATCAAAAAAAAGACTAACAGAGATGAGTCATCTTGTACCAAATGAAAGCATGCATAAATCTTGTTTTTCAGGTCACAACTAGAATAAGATAAATGAAGTGATTCAAGCAGCTGAAGCGTGAATCATTTCAATTAAAACTTTAAAATCATTTTTATCTTCTTTGAAACTATGAACTTAGACTAAATGAAGATTTATGAACTGCTATTTATGAGCTCTGCTGCTCCTGTTATCTCAATATTTTAAGAAGCTCATTGAGATCTGTGAAGCGTTCATAGGAATATTTATTATTAGTCCATGGGCCAAGCAGTATTTACCTGATCATAAAGATTCCAAAAAACGTGTACCGGTAGTTTGGACTCTCAATGACCAAAGGTTATGGGGTAAAAATGCAATAAAGGTCGAAAATGAAAGCTGCTCTAATTTTGTTCAAAACTGATGTAAATTATTGGTTGAGCTAATAGGATTTAAAAAAGGAATAGTTTGTCTGTTATGCTTAGTTATCATGTTATGTGGTAACATATGTCATAGACTCTAATGGATGTTGACCTTGTTTGTTTGTTACTTTGGAGCCCAAGCATTCAAAACCATTTTTCTTTTAAATCCTATTGCAACCAATAACTTGCATAACCTTTTACCAAATGTGGAGCAACTTTATTTTTTGACCTCTGTACAAACTGAAATTGCCTTTGGCACCATTTTTGATGTGTTTACACCATAACTGTCAGTCATAGTCCAAAGTGTACCTTTTTGCAATCCTCATCACCACTGTGATATATTTTTCCTCATGATTGGAGCATTTTTATATTGACCCCTGTGCAATCCTTCATTGACCCCTACCTAGCTGCATCTGCCATACTGGAAAGGTTCTCCTACATTTTTGTGTAGGCTATGGTACACTGAGGCTGGACTGTAAGTGTTATTTGGGCACCTTAGGTGGTACCAGCTAGGTCAAAACTGGCTATGGGCTAACTTCATTTACAGTTCTA
Source organism: Chatrabus melanurus (assembly GCA_900302635.1). Taxonomy (NCBI): domain Eukaryota; kingdom Metazoa; phylum Chordata; class Actinopteri; order Batrachoidiformes; family Batrachoididae; genus Chatrabus; species Chatrabus melanurus. The sequence goes on along the minus strand of OMMV01220359.1, from coordinate 12,823 downwards.
CAGGTTTAGTTAAACACTGTGCACGTGCACAAATGCACACTTTAAGGATGGGCAATTTGTGTGCAAGCGTCCACAGTTCACAAACAGAATCTTCTGTCAATCATATTCAATCCAGACCATGCATAGCTTTCCCATAGACTGTGTATATATATATACTGGACAAACCCTCCATGACGTCACCCATAGGTTTTCTGAACAGCGGTTTTGAAGCTCAAATGGGGCCATTGCAAATGTCACCATCTTGGCAGTGCTCAACTCCTGTCCAACCCATAAATGCGTAGAGGTGGCGTGTGGGCAAAACCGGCATGACCTGGGTGGAACAAATGAATCCCGAACACACCATCATCTCAGCCCTAACCTTGATTTGGCTTTTTTTGGGGCTGGGCGGTGGTTTTCCTAAGGGGTGGCTTGGGTACAAGTTAAAAAAAATAAAAATAAAATTATGACCAGTTTATTGCTTCAGTAACAGTGGCACTAACATCACCAAGCTACCAATACCTGCTAATGGTGATGACATACAAATTAAATAAGAAAATTACACTCAGCGGGAATACTGGCCCACCAACTTCTTAGATGGTCTGTAAGTGCAATTAACTCCACAGCAAGCCATATTAGCGCAGATAATTCTAATAAAATGCTCAGAAAGAACAAACCACACCAGCTAGCTGCCTCTGCTAGCGGGGCTCTGGACACAGGTCACCGGCACACACTATACACGGTTCCGCGGCCATCTTGGTCACTTGACGTTTTGGGGCGTAAACAAACCCACGTAGCCTTGAGAGCCATTCATTTCTATTGGCAATGAAGTTGATTTATCATTGTTGTTGACGTCTATTGAGCCACACCTGCAGCATTATTGTGGTAAAACTAGATTTAAAGGTTATTTTTTTATATATATATCCTGTCAGCATAAGCGGACGACAAATCTGATCTGTTTGAGCAGTTTCAACAGCTGAAATCAGGGGACTGAATGTGAGTTTTCAACAAATTTTATATCTCTGGATAATGAAAGAGTTACATATAGCATGAATTTTTCAGTTTAATGTATCCGAGGCAATATACTGTGTCCTACATAATAAGGCACTTTACAAACTAGCAATTTAAAATTGGTGATCATGCAAATCAATCTACCTGAAGCTTTAAGAACATTGTAATGTCTTTGCTGATATGCATCCCTATCTATAACTGTATAACTTGTATTACAAGTCACACTCATTCTACCATGCATATAGAATAAAGGTAAATAAAACAGAGACTTTGTATTAAGAATGCCTAAGAATTTTTTTTTTATCCAATAATCAGAAATAATTATAATCCTTAACGATGTCAGTATAGTATAAAGCTAAATGCTGGGGGGGGTGGGTGAGTCATTTTTCAGCTGGCTCTGAAATGCTTAATATTGGTCCGTTTTCAAAATTTTAAATTTCACAGAAAGCTGGGGAAAAGATCTTTTCATGTCTCTATTCAGATGTTCGATGCAATATCAACAAAACGCAGAATCCGCGGATCTTCGCAATACTCTCATTCAGAGTGTGTATTGTGTAAATAGGGCAGTGCCAACTGAAGAACCAAGTATATCTACTTGAACGCATCTTTTCTTTAAAAAAGATAGAAAATATGTACATGAACATCATATCTACCTTTCTGCCAATTTGTGTGACAACAGTTGTATTTTTAAAGCAACGACACCCGATTGTTTACTACTGTACACACTATGTAACTCAGTGGCAGAAATCCATGTGTTTGGTTTTTACTCCCCGGAAGTGACCTGACGTTTCTGAGCGTGCGCACTTCGGAACTGTGTATGTGTGTATTATTCAAAACTTTATGCCTTGCAATATCTTAAACTGATGAGTTATTTAAAAAAAAAAAATGTACAGATGTCATAAAGGGGAAACTAGCTATAGAGACCAAAACTGGTTTTTGTACCAGACTATAAACATGCTTATTTCTGCTGTAGAGTTGATGATTTTTAACATGGGGGTCTATGGGGAATTACTCTTTTGGAGCCAGCCTCAAGTGGCCATTCAAGGAACTGCAAGTTTTGCCACTTTCGCGTTTGCTTCATTTAACAGGACCAGAGGTTGGGGCTTGGTTTATACACATGAAGCAATGCTTTAGGGAAGGAACTTATTGCTGTAAGACTCTGTTTAACTGCAGAGGAGGGATGGGCCGTCTGCAGCTAAGCTAAAATTTACACTGAAATTAAAGGGACAAAAATTTTTCCCCATTGTGAATTTCCCCATTGTGGGATTAATAAAGTCTGATCTTATCTTATCTTATCTTAAATGAATGCCTGTGAAGCAGTGTAATAGCACTGCCTCACCTGGATAATAAGTAGCTGATTTAGGATAACGACCACATTTCTATGTTTCAGGGAAAAAGTGATTTGGTTGGGGGGGTGGAGTGTTTAATATTGGTGAAGCAGTGCTTCACCTGGAGTCTTAAAGAAGTCTTCTCTGTGATCAGGTTTATTTGCGATGCTAGAAAATAACACCACCGCACTTCAAGTTATACTGCCAATGGCAACCTTCCAACATCAATACGTATGTGGAAGAAATCCTGCTGGGAATTATTCTGTAAGCATAGTCCAGTGTGAAACTGGAACTGAGATGTCAAGAAATGAAATATCATCATCCTGAAGATATGCAACATATTCAGGTATAATGAGAACCTTAACAGCCATTTGTCACCATTATTTCAGAGTTAAGGTGCATCTTTACTGTGGTCGTGAAATGCAAAATGGCAACACATGGCAAGAAAAAGTGTCTTGGCGAATAGTTTCCTGTGTGAATGTGGGCTGAAGGGTCTTTGCCCAAGACACTGAAACCCAAAATTCTCCTGGACTGAAGCTCAATAAAATCATTTAGAGTTGGCACAGGAAGGACACCCAATTCCAAAAACCTCAGCCAAAGCCAGAAAACAAATCAATTCCATGTGGAAGTGGGAAAAGCTCAAGTAAACAAAGTTAGTCTGCCTCATTTCAGAAAACAGGACAACAAAGAAAATGAAAAAAAAATGTTTGCATCAATTTTAAAAAAAATCATAAAACACAACATTTCACAAAATAGAAAAGGTAGGTGCTAATGGTCCATTTCATTCTTTGTCTTGACTGAATGTTGACGCTGTCATGATCAGATTTTGTTGGATTTTCCATGTTTCCTGAAATGGTGTTGCATGCTGGGGGATTGTGGCTCAGGTCTTGAAGGCGGTTGTCCATCAACCAAAGGATCGGTTGTTTGATCCCTGCCTGCACCTGGTGACTCATTCTTTAGCACTTAGATCCAAATTGCGCCTAATGTGGAACTTGACACCTTGTTTTGGATAGAAGCATTTGCTGAGTGTGTCACTGTTTCTGTGAAATTATATTATTATATATTTTTTTATATTTAAAAATGTTCTGTTTTATGAAAGTCCATTGTGGCACTTCAAATGCGAGTGTAATAACTGAAATGTGTGAAATAACAAACTATAATGCTATCATGTTTCCTGTTTATTTGTGTGTGATTTGCTCTTCAGGGCCACTATGGATCTGTGTGTTACAGAACAACTCAATGAGGAAAAAAATGACCCAACGCAAACACAGGGAGAACATGCAAACTCCACACAGAAAGGACCAGGTCGGAAGCGAACCTGGGACCTTCTCACTGTGAGGCAACAGTGCTAACCACTAAGCTGCGTGCTGCCCGTGATATTATTAATTTAATATAAAATAAGATATTCCTTTATTAATCCCAAAACGGGGAAATGTACAAGAATCACAAAGTTCATTCCAGGTGCTTTGCAATGGGTAAGCCCCTCCCCCTGCCACCATGGGGAGGGTCAGATCTGTGCAGGAGATGTTTACCGCATCTTGGCATTCCCCGCCGGAACAAGCAAGTCAATATGAATATTTCAAACCGCAAAACCACTCATGGTACATAATATTTCCTTCACTTACCCTTGACCCCCTCCGGTGGTCATCAAAAACTTTGATGTAGAAAGTGAAATGCGCCACATGACCAAAATGTCCTAGTTGACGCTCCCTCACAATGCAAGTGATGGTCCTCATCTGAGTCTCCCCTAAGTAACGACTAGGATTAGTGGGGTCCAGTTCACTAAGTGTGTGCGTTATCGTTCAATAACTTCAGCTTTGTAGATATCGCTGAGCTTCTGTGCAAGCTACACAATGACAGAAAACTGACTAGCTTGCTAACCCTGACGTTTCATAGTCTGAAAGTTTATAATCGGCGTAATAGTACAACAGCACAACTTTAGTTACCTCATCTATATTCATGGTACAAGTCAGCGCTCTAGTCTACAGTGAGTCATGTCTCAGGTTCAGCGCTGTTGTAAGCACACGAGGGGCGAGGTTCAGTTATTAGTTTGGTTACAATATTTGAAACCTCAACACTACAGTAGATGTCATCAAACTTTGTCTTGCCGCTTTAGTGTCATTAACGACTTTAACCGGGTAGATCCTGGTCCTGCAGTTCCCTTTAAAACGGATTAAAATTGTTCCTTAATCTTATTTAATTTTGCTTTTTGACAATATTCTGGAGTATTTCTTTAAGAAACGGTATGGTGGTGATGGGATTACCCATCTTTAGCTTCGTCAGCAAGAGTTTAACTATTGCACATTTAAGTTGGGGTTTTTTTCAGGATGACTATTAAGTGTGTGTGTGGGGTGGGGGGGATCAAAGCTTTTCTTAACGAGTCTAGTGGGACATTTATTTAGCTTCCAGTACAGAAAGGAAACTATCTTGATTTTCTTTCATGGTGCACAAAGTCTCATTGCATTTTCAGAGAATGCCAATTAAAATCACTAAGTAGAAGGAATGGCTACACTCACTTTTCCACGCCTGTGGAAAAGTCATTTCACAGGCAGGACATTTTTTTAATTATTTTTTTTTTTTGATGCCGCCACCCCACCATAGGTAATGCAGTTTCTTTTTGTGCCAATGCCAGAAATCTTCTGGGAGATCCAAACATCACTTTCTCTCTGAACCTTTGCAGCACTGACAGAGAAAAGATAAAAGTCGAGTCGATGACGGCAAACGCATCCGCTGGGATTGGTATCTGCTCCGGTTTGTACGACCTGACATCTGACGAATGGTGTCTTGCTACTTTTGTTACCCCAGGATATCTTGATGTGACAGCTGATGTTACGGAACAGATCAATCACAGCTCGCCGCTGTGTGCGGCGACATGTTTCACTCAGCAATGGTGAAAATTCCCTTTTGCCCATTTTGAAATCCCTACATTAATAGTGACACTTAGTGCGTACAGTGCCGCAGCTTCGGATCAAACCTCCAGAGAAAACATGACTCACATAATCAGCATAACTTTAGGAAAATTTTAATGTGGTTTAGAAGAGTATTGTAGATGCTTTGCTGACCTCCGGTGGCATTGTTGCACTCTCCATGAAGTGTACACTGCTGTTTTGTTTCAAGAGAGAGACAATTACCTTTTCTGCAGTGCATTTAATTAGTGAGAGGACAAATTCAGTGTTCCACATTAAAAAGATAACAGAGCAGAATAAACACCACAAAACAAATCCCTCTCCAAGCTCAAGCATGCAAAGCTTAACGGAGTGGTGTTATGTGCTCAGACTACAAGAAATGTAACTGAATGAGGGGGTTAGTCGATGCCACTCATCTTGTGTAGACAATATGCCCCCCAGCCCACCGCAAGTGTTATTGTCTTACAACTTGCCACATTAAAAGGGTGCATAATGAGGATAGTACAGTGGATAACCTTAATTAAGCATTTTATGAAAAAAAGCATGAAATTTCTACCACAGTGAGTACATACCATAAGGTTTATTTTCAGATGTGGAGGAAAGTTGGATTTGACCTGTGGGGACCATCAGAGGTCAATGAAGAATTACACAGGGGTCAAAATGTAAAAATCCTCCAAGCATAGAAAAGTATGCCATATTTTTCAGATCATAAAGATTCCAAAAAAGGTATAGTTTGGATTATCTATGACTGAATGTTATGGGATTAAAAACAGCAAAAAAAATGATAAAGGTCAAATTCAATTCTTACGGGGGTCAAAAGTTAAAATTGCTCCAATTTTGGTAAAAGGAATAGTTTGCACAGTCTGTTATGTTTAGTTATCACGTTACGGGGTAACGTATGTCATATTCCATAGTATCCAATGGACGTTGACCTTGTTTGACCTTTACTTTGGAGACCAAGCATTCAACACAGTCAAAACTATTGTATTTATTAATCCTATTAGCTCAACCAATCATTTGCATCACTTTTTACCAAAATTGGAGCAACTTTAACTTTTGACCCCTGTACAAACTGAAATTGACCTTTGTCACAGTTTTTGCTGTTTGTAACTCCATAACATTCAGTCATAGATAGTCCAAACTATACCTTTTTAGAATTTTTATGATCAGACAAATAATATGGTATACTTTTCAATATGATTGGAGGATTTTTAAATTTTGACCCCTGTGTAATCCTTCATTGGCCTCTCATGGTCCCCTCAGGTCAAATCCAACTTGCCTCCACATCTGAAAATAAACCTTATGGTAAGTACTAAAGGTGCAGTCACACCTAGACATTTGGGCCAATGTAGATGAGCTTACTTGCAAATGTCGGTGTCTGTTAGCTGCCGCTAGCCGCCGCTGGGCTCTGCCGTCCTCTGCTGATGAGCGTTGACCACATCCAAAAATTTCAACATGTTTAAAATTCCTCGCCATACCTCTGGTTAAGTTGTAGACCGTTAGAGAAAGTTAATCCCTGCTATGACCAAGTTAGCATCCGCTAGACGAAGTTACTGGTGCAATCATCTACGCTGGGTGCTGCTTCGCCCTGCCTGCTCAGAATCACTGGACAGTGGTGTGTCGACACCCTCTCCCACACGTTGCCATGTTCGCAAAGGTCCTGCTTACAGTAATGGCGCACTGCCTAACGCCCGCCTCTGCTGTCCTCTGCGAGCACCACGTTGTGGAACGCAGAGCTGCGTTAGAGGTTCGCTACACATGTTGGGCAGGTAGCTCAATGGGATAAGGAGCTGGACTACAAATATGTAGACCTTGGTTCAATTCCCGGTCGGGCTACCTGTCTGTGTGCTTGGACAAGACACTTTAATTGTCCCAGTCCACCCAGCTGGAAGTAACCTGTGATGGGGCTGGCGTCCCGTCCAAGGGGAGTCATAGACTCTAATCTGCTTCATGCTATAGAATCTGGGGATAAGTGCCTCAGGGCCTGTGTAGGACTTTCTTTTTTTTCCCCCCCTTCTTCTTTGTGTGTGTGTTTAACAATTTTATTTATAATGGGCAATACAACATTCTTACAAAAAAATCAAGTACAGCTCAGATTGAACATGCAACAACAAAACAATTAACAATAATTTAAGGAAAATTTTTGGGCAGAGTTCTAATCAGAAATCAACAAATTTGTTTTTGTAAATGATCATGACTTTTCTTTACTTTTGAAACTTTTCACTGCTTGCTTGAAATTCTTCTTCTACATCATCATCACAGCCTTTTCAA
>OMMV01220277.1:0-10321 GCA_900302635.1 Chatrabus melanurus | reverse complement strand
AGCAACCCTTGAGCCACCATGGCAATGCTTCTGCCTCCCTTCTGTGTCCTTTGAGCTACCTGTAGTGCCTCCTCAGCCTGCCTATAAATAGAGGGCTGGTACCTGCAGTGTTTCGTGGTCTCCTTCTTCTATGCCTGTTCATCCTTCTTCTAAGGACAGCAGTGGCCATCTGGTTCACCAGCAGTGCTTGGTGACCTTGTAAGATGGCAGTATGCAAGAGGAGTTGGTTGTTCATCCCAAAATCTTTATCTTCGGGAGATGTTCTCACTTTGGCAGCTAGGATGAAACTGATGGAAAAGTGCCAGAATCAGGGCATATATATATATATACCCAGGCACTCCAGGTTGCCCAGCAGTCGCCAAGGGTCACTCAAACAATGCTCAAGGGTCGCCTAGGAGGCAGAAGCCTGGCTGAATAATCGCCCAGTGATCGGCATTAGTTGCCGTTGGTTGCCGATGATGGCACAGAGGAGGTACAGAGGAGGCTCAATGGTTGTCCAAACATTGCTTGGGGTCGCCTGTGTAGCTTATAATCGCGTTTGGTTGCCGTAGGTTGCACAGGGGAGGCAGGCAGGTGGCTCAGTGGACGCACAGGTCACTCGTAGGTTACCATGAAAATGCCCAAAAATTGCATTTTTGGTGGTTCAAGGGAAGCACAAGCATCACTGGAGCAGTTACATAGAAACAGGATTTTCTGGGTTTAGGCGACCATTGAGCGTTCTGAGCATTTTTTTGGTTGCTCAAAGGTGGCACAAAGGTCGCAGCCCTGTGTAAAGGGGCCCTTAGTGGTTAGCACTGTTGCCTCACAGCTAGAAGTTCCCAGGTTCGCTTCCGATCTTGTCCTTTCTGTGTGGAGTTCTACCTGTGTCTGCGTGGGTTCCCTCCGGGTGCTCCGGCTTCCTCCCATTTCCAAAGACATGCAGGTTAGGTGAATTGGTGACTCTAAATTGACCGTAGGTGTGAGTGAAAGTGTGAATGTGTTTGTCTGTCTATATGTGGCCCTGCGATAGACTGGCGACCTGTCCAGGGTGTACCACGCCTCTCACCCAGTGACCGCTGGGATAGGCTCCAGCACCCCCGTGACCCTTAAGTGGAATCAGCGGGTTCAGAAAATGAATGAATTATATTAATGTTAACAGTGCACCTCAACCTTTTGGAAATTCACGTTAGCAAGCATCATGTGTGAAGACTGATACTGATTTAATTTCTTTTTGCCCAGTAAAGAAAATGATGTTTAAATGACTTAATATGGACTGAGAATGAGGAGAAACAGTTCTGTCAAAGGTTGTTTCACAGAATTCTAAAGCCAGCAAAAATCAATCAATCAATCAATCAATATTTACTTATATAGCCCTCTACAACAACCAAAATGCAATCAAAGTGCTTTACAGTAAAATCAAGAAATAAAATTTACAGGAGTAAAAGCAAATCAAACAATAAAATCAGAAGAATCATGTAAATGTTGCATCTGGTGTCTTTGAGAAAGGTACAAGAAGATACCGTATTTGAGCGCACAGACCCTAATTAGCGCACATGAGGTCTTTGTGGGGTCTCTGGGGAGGGTGCCTGGTGCTATTTCCAACATCCGGGACCATTTCTGGATCAAAACACGCCACCTGGATTGCCCAGATTCACACCATTCACAGCAATAGTTGGCATCAAAACATAATCACCTACCTTTTGCTGTGTTTAACTTCAGTTTCAGAAGACGGGAGGGTTCCTCAGCTGAGTCGATGTCGTAAATCTCCCAGGATTCATTGTGTGCATGAAACCTTGCTTCATTTCCTTCACACAAAGTCCCGCACACAAATCCCAGAAAACGTGGGTGGGTAAGGTTAGACCTTGCCCTTATGAAGCGCCTTGGGGCGACTATGTTGTGATTTGGCGCTATAGAAATAAATTGAATTGAATTGAATTGAAGGTGTCATTGTAAAATGCCAAACAATTGTTCATCAATTTTGGGTGTCCAAATGTCTTTGAAAATGTGGAATCCAGCTCTTCGATGCGTGTGGCGTGATGCCTTTCCCTCGTAAAACATTAAAAAATGGATACGCGTACCTTGCACTCTGCGTCAGAATGCGATGGACTTGTCCAACTGTAATCTACGTTTGACTAAAATACAAAAACCATCTGCCTTTTGTCCAGACGCTCTTCCATTTGGATCACACTGTTCGTTTGAACGCGATGCCTGTGGTTGGTCTGTGTCTGACCGGCGCTCCACCTGGAGAAGGGTTGCTGGAGACGAGGTCCTGCAGAGAGAAGACATGCAAGGCGCCACGCTCCACAGTACACCAGGTTGGCATGCAGATGTTTGCGCAGCATGAGCCCTCATGTCCAGATTTTATGCAATATTTCACCATATGGGTGATGTGCATGCCTTTTTATTTTTATGGCTACCTGAAGGGTCCATAACAAAGTCCATGACTCACATATTGCTTAGTTTGAAAACTGTCTTACATTTCAAACCAGGATTTTACGGACCTCAGTACAGTGTTATATTTAGCCCACAGCTGCAAACTGCTTTCAATCTACTGAGCACAGCTTTATTTTATGTCCTGCTGTTTAGGTTCCAGGAATGCTTCAACATTAAACCAGCAACAGCAGCAAAATGTACCAATATAAGTATAGATCAGTAAGTTCTACGTAACAACTAAAGCTTCAGTCAGTGAGACATTAGAAAGTTGGTTGACTTACTGTAGAGTGTAAAATCTGCTGTTTCTTCTTACGCCCAAACACCCTCAACTAGCCATCAAAAATACTCCTTAAGTATTCCAGCATCAAAGAAAAGCTTTTTGTGCTCGAATCCTGGTCACTGTGTAGCTGCCCCCTCGATCTGCAAGGATTTCACAAACACTCTTATAACTCCCATCATAAGGGGCTGGACCCCCACAGCAGACATGTCTAATTAAAATAATCAAACCAATAATACAGTTTGTCACGTAGACGCAATGAGCTGTTATTAGAAGAGCAGGCAAGTGTGTCTTTTGGGATATTAGTTATTTTGTGATTACATTTAATTGCCACTTGATGGTATCACCACGTTGAGCATGGAAGGTGAAGCAAGCCTCGGAGCGCAGCACGGGACATGCTGAGGAGGAAGTCGAAATAAGGAAGTGGTGATGTCACATCGTCATTAAAAAAAAAAAATTATAGTTTGGAATAGGAGACAACCTAAACTTTTGATTCAGATTCAGATTCAGATTTTTTTAATGACCACACAGTCAAAACTGGTGGAATTCATATTGGTGCAGTTGGAACAGCTCAGATTGTACAACACAATACAAGAACATAAAATAACAGTAAGGACAGACAACCCAAATCAAGTCCATGTTTGCCTTTCTGCAACATTTATGAATGTCATAATGTTTGTTATTACAAATTTCTGCTAATTGGGAAGCGCTACACTACATCTGAGATCAGCACAGTATGAGGTGATGTTCTGATTGGCATGGATGCTACAGAGTCAGACCTTCCTTGGCAGTGGCTACTGTCCAGCTGATTATGGATTTTTAGATGTGGAACACTGGGAGAATTATAATTTGATTTGACATGATCATCAATTGAACAGGATCCAAGCCAAGATGTGTACATTCCAAGTTTTTAGATTCCTATCCTTGGAGGGATTATACTTTCTCAACATCTTTTCCCCAGGTTTACACGGGGTCAGTAGAATCAGTGTGACCCAAGGTTGAGCATTTTTCTGGGCTTAGGTGTCTTGCTCAAGAATACATTGACATTGAGCCACAATGGGGGATCGAACCCACTGACCCTTCAGTTAGCGGTCAACCTGTTCTACCAACAGGGATTACATGTTGAAATAACCATAATTTCTTGTCACGTATAACAGTCTTTCATATTTTTGAGGGCTGGTTTTCCTAAACTGCTTCTTGATACACAAACAGTCTTTGGATTTTTCGAAGCTATTGACATGAACTTAAAACAACATCCTTGTTTTCAGCATGATACAAGTACACAAGGAGCTCCGTAAGAGCTCTGTGGTTACTAAAGAGTTTTTGGTAAGAGCTACATCCGCTGCAGAGCTTTAGCTATTGTGATGCATGAATGGACTGTGTGAGAGATTCTCAATCCACCTGCTGTTTTGGTTTCTAAAGATGCAGCGATGCTAAGTACAAACGAGTTGGCTGAACTGAAACTTTAAGTGAAGGGTGCAGTGAATCGTCATTATCACCTCAGTCAATCGCATTATTTGTCTCTGTGATGGATTGAGCATGGCTGGTGATCCCAGAACAGAGAACATCACAGGTGGGTAAAAGTCAAAGTCTTTGTTTACAATTGGCAGACAGGCGATTGTCAGTAAGCACCAGAAGAGCAGTCCACGGAAACACAGAGTCCTTGAGGGTGACGGCAAACGCAGAATCCGGGCAAACAAACGGAAGGCCGAGTGCACACTGAAGGCAGTCCATGTGGGAACGAGCAGAGAGGCGATCCTGGAGACGATGCTGATGGTCAGAAGACAGTAAACAAACATACCAGGAAACAGTGTCCACTGACAGCATGCTAAACTCAGGAAACATGAGGAGATCATGAGGGTCGGCAACAGGGGGTCAAACACAGAGAGAAAATGTGGGAAGACTGGCATTGGAGCTAGACGTTCTGGCACTGGAGTGAGGGGCAGTGGGCAGCTAAATAGTGCATGCAATGAATGAGGAAATGAGTGTACACATGAACCTGACACCTGAGTGTCTGTGAACTGGAAGTAAAGCCACAGAAATACATTAGGAACAGGAGCATCAAAATAAAAGCACCAGAGGAAGTGATCAAAAAGTGAACCGTGACAGTCTCATACCTTTTAGATAACCGTGCCAATCACAGTCGAGCTCATTGAAACAATTCCACCAAATGGAGAGATGCTTCGCCAGGAAATAAAATCATCATCTGGACGGTTCAGAGTGGCAAACTCAAGTCCACAGCAACACAAATCCATAGCCAAAGGCACACGGTGGCTTTTATACTTGAGTTTATTTGTGTAGATGCTCAGATCTCAGTCAGCATCATGTTTTCTGCTGTTTCCAGTTTTATTTTGCAATAAAGTGACACACTGTAAAATGGTAATGCCTGCCCAAATTCTAAATGTAAAATTTGCAGACTTCATAGTGCCCTTGAAGGTTCTGACGACAGAAGCAAAAACCCTTTTGAATCTATCCCACAGTGCAAAGCATTGGCTTTGATAGATACAGAATGTGTGATGCTGCAGTACATGTTAGTTATGCTGCAGAATAGTAGCGAATGCAGTGAGCGGCGTTTACATCAGCAACAGCCACAGAGTGAATGATGGAGTGATTTTGTTTTTTTTTTAAAAACACATCCTTCTGAACTTTCTGCCGTGTTACTTTATTTTTGTTCCTTTCAGGGCACTTCTTGCTCCTGCAGGTAAAGGGCAATGATTTGCTTCAGGAGGCATCCGTTCAGAGTCCCTCATTCCCTCCGCCAGTCTCTATTACTGCCTGTCAGGTCGGTATATTACCTTATATTAAAATGATTTGGTTTGTCTTTTTGTTCTCCTTGTGAGATTGTTCTTTGGCTCATTTTGAATTATTATCAAATCTTTCATTGTAAATTAGTGTTCATTTTTCTGCCCGTGCAGCTCCGATTTTCTCTCTACCTGTTTGGGGAATATAACGGTACGGTGATGGTGGCTATAGAGGAGAACGGGACTGACACCTCACCGCTGGTTTGGGAGAAAAACGGTCAGTGGACAGAGAACTGGCAAGATGTTGCCCTGCAGCTGAACGGCCTTCAACATGGGTATGGAAAAGGAAAATGAGAGGGCAGAAAAGCAGATCATGTACTGTGACACTGAAGTACTTCTTTGTACACATATTTGGTTTGGACTAACAACAAGTACGGTAGTATTTCTGAACAAATATGTGATATGTGCTTTGCAGGTTCCGCGTCAAAATCACAGCCCTGTGGGGACGAGGCTCAAGCGCTGATGTCGCTCTTGATGACATTGCACTTGGAGCTGCTTGCTTCTACGCTGGTGAACTATTGCTAACACGACATCAAGGGCTGTTAGAAACGATAGCACGTTTGTTTCTCTGCAGCAGATTTATGAAGCCTCACGGCGTTTAAGAAAGTTAAGAACCCTTCAGGCTTTTATGAGTTTGACACAAGGATGTGGCGGCTCGACCAGCAGGCTTTAGGGGACTTACCAGGAAAAGTTACAGGACACTTGACCTGGAGGTTTAGCAAAGCATGAATACATGTAAGGGCGTTACAAAGACTGGAACATCCATAAATGGATGAAACTGTTGTGTGACAAAGAGGCTGAAGACGAGCAAATGATCAATGCTACGTGATAGCTTTCTAATCAGGAATTAGTCAAAGAGAATGCCTTTGTTTTTATCCATAATAAATTATCCTGCACATTCTTAAAATGTTCTCATATACTTTCGTCTGTCTGAGTTAGGATTTTTTTTAAAACACCGCTCTCTGTTTCTGCTCTGCTCTCAGATCTCAACTCTCTCCTACCCATGGCAGACTTTGAAGATTTTTTAAGTCCCCTTGCAGAACCTTCAGCCTCAGGTAGCATGGAGATTTTGGAGCTACAGTCCTATTTACAGTTGTTGTCTCCAAAGAATGCTGCAGTACTCCAGTGTACAGCAGACCTTACACATTTCCAATGAGTTCTTCTTTCTTGCTCATGTCTTGTCTTTATCTCATTTTTTTCTCCCCCAGATATATCTTTGATAACATGGTGGTTTACCTCATGTGGTGCCAGTGGTCCTCATGGCCCGACCCAGGCCCAGTGTGACAATACTTACCGGAACAAGAATGTCAGCGTTACCGTGGAGAAGGAAGGGCCTTTTAAAGGAATCCAAATGTGGAGGGTACCTGCTACTAACAGATACCTGTAAGGGATAGTTGTGCAGTTTCATATTTTTTTTGTAACTATGGTAGCGCTAGAACAGTAAATATATTCATTATTAGATTTAATAGCCAGAAAATAATTTAAAATGGTAACCAATTAATTGTTGAAATAATTTATCAAGCAAAAATACATTGCTTTGTTTCTTGGGTTTAACAGAATATTTTTGGGTTTTGGACTGTTGGTTGGGCAGCCCAAGCCAAAAGGATGCCACCTTGGTCTCAGGTAAATTGTGATGCTGATCCTCCTGCCAGGATGTTGAACATCTCCAGTGCCGGTGGCTGATCCACTATTGAGCTGCAAACCACCAGCTATCAGTGACATTGCAAAGGTGGTGAAAGAGCTGCAGGCATCTGTGGTATTGGGGCTGAAGTCATTCAGAGAGACAGACATGCTGTTCCCCAGCATTGCAAGCAATCTTTGATTCAATTTGGGAGACTGGCATCATCCCAACAGGCTGGAAGAAAGGGCTTGTTGTCCCTCTCTGGAAAGGAAACATTGATCACTTTGAGTGCAACAACTATAGGGGTATTACACCGCTCTCTGTGCCGGGCACAGTCCTTGCAAGGGTCAGTCTTCACAGGATCCAGTCTCAGCTTCTTGCTGCTCAACAACTGCAGCAGTCTGGCTTCACACCAAGGAAGTCAACAATCAAACGCATCCTAGCTCTGCGAATACTCACTGAATGCAAGCAGTGCTTCTTTGCAGCTTATATTGACTTTTGCAAAGACTTTGATTTCATTTGGTCCCCAATAAGATGCTGGACATCATAACCAGCCTATACGCAGGTACTGTGAGTGTTGTGCGTAGTGTAGGCAGAGTCTGACGTCTTCTCAGTGAACTGTGGTGTTGTTCAGGGACGTGTTCTGGCTACTCTCTTCAGTGCTTGCATGGATTGGATGCTGGGCAAGATATTGGAGTCTAGCAACTTGGGAGCCATTGTCAGTGAGGAAGTCACTGACCTTGACTTTGTGTATGCTCCGTGAGGAGTTGGAGTGTCTTGTTTTGCAATTGTCCTGGATCAACACTAAGAGCCATGGTGTCAATGACTTCCTAGACTCAGCCATCAGATGTGTATCTGTTTTTGCTGAAAGTATCGGACTTGTTGAGAGATTAGCTTGTGAAAGTGTCGAACTTGTTTCGACATTCACTTACCGAGGCAGTGACATTCATGCCTCTGTATCTTTGGCCTAAAGACACCTGGGAAGAGCTTATGGAGTCAGGAGGTCACTGGACTGAGGTGTTTGACGATGCCCAAGGCATCACCAAAGGAGACTCTGATAATACATACCACCTGTTTTATAAGGGAACGTCAGCAATGACATTATGTCCATGTGGCGTGCTCTCCTGAATGTGATCCAGGAAGCAGGTGCTTCAGTGCTGAGGACCAAGCAACTGGAAAAGGGGATGCCCACGTATCACCTGGCTGTGGCAGATAGATGGCTACTTTCTGGGGGGTTAGCAATGGACCTGTTTTCTGCCCATGACCCAGGCCGCTTATGTAGTGTGGTGGATGGGTTGATACTCAGTAGCTGTAACCCCAAACAATAATACCTTCATTTGCAGGAGCTTAGTCACTGAAGAAGGAATAATCCATTAATTTACATCTGCTGATATATTTTTCCCCCTCAGAAAGCAGGACCAAATGAAAATTTAAAGTTGTGGTGGTGCGCTTTCAGATTAAATACAATGATGTCCTGAAAGAGCACCACTTCAAATCGTGTTATTATATTTTCCGAGCCAGTCGTGGGACCTCATTATCACTCCCACCACACATGCTGGCGCAGAGACGAAGCCACAAAAGTGGGATCTTTCATTGGGTTTACAGGGTGTTGGTTTAATGAAACTAAATTACTAAATCCGTGGTGTCGTAAAAGCAAAATATCTGTTTGTAAGGTCGAATGCGAATAACGTCACATGTGACCGGATCTCCTAATTTACTGAGCTATTTACTGAAAAGTATTTCAGTGTGATATATGCCATAGGGCTAGAGCCAGAAAGTAATTTATTACAGTCACTATATGTAACCCCCCGCTCGTTGTGTAATGATCTCCATCAGGATCTCCGCCTATGGTGCTGCAGGAGGAAAAGGAGCCAAAAACCACAACAAACGCAACCATGGCGTGTTCATATCTGCCATATTTCCTCTGGAAAAAGGAGAAATGCTTTACATCTTGGTTGGCCACCAGGGAGAGGATGCGTGTCCAGGGGTGAGTAGGGTGAGAGTGACGACAGGCTGCAAGGATTTAGTGTTTTCTAAGTTTTCGAAGCAAGAGAAATGCGAATGGCTGAGATTTTGTTTTTTTTAAATGCTTCTTACCTGCTGGATTCATGTTATTGTTAAGGCATGTTGTCTCTTTGGAACATGATTATTTTTCTTCTTGCGATGCAGAGAAACCCTCACACTCAGAAGATCTGCCTGGGAGAGTCGTCGGTGATCGAGGATGACCTCAGGGATGGAGGAGCTGCACAATGGGCTGGGGGAGGAGGCGGAGGCGGGGGTGCCACCTATATCATTAAGGTGACGACAAAAATCCACAATGTTGTGTGTCCTTATTGAGGGTCTGTGAAACAGTGTTTCCCACAGGATTTTGGGAGACTGCACGTGTACGTATTTCCTTTTAATTGCACTTTTGGTTCAGCTGGACGAACTGTGCGCTCCAACACAGTGCGCTCCACAACACATATTAACGTGAAAATTGTGGTGGAGAGGATTTTAGGTGATCAACTACAAATGACACCCATGATACTCAGCAAATAAGCCATTTGGATTCTTTCTTAGCCATTTACAATCACAGAATATCAGTCTGATTTCACTGGATCCTTCAGCGTGCTTACGGAGGGTGGAAGATTTTTAAAAGCGGAGCTTTGCAGCGTGCTCTTATTGTGAGCGTGGCAGGTTTGTTATTTTCCCAGTTAGTGTGCACACTTTCTGAAATTTTCAGACTTGAAGCCCAGTGCGCAGCTATAGGGGAAAACCTGGGGATTTTCTGAGTCCTGTTTTCCTGAAGGGCAGCACGGTGGCTTAGTGGTTAGCACTGCTGCCTCACAGCGAGAAGGTCTCAGGCTCGCTTCCGACCTGGTCCTTTCTGTGTGGAGTTTGTGTGTTCTCCCTGTGTTTGCGTGGGTTCCCTCCGGGTGCTCCGGCTTCCTCCCACTACCAAAGACATGCACGTAGGGTGAATTGGTGATTCTAAGTTGACCGTGAGTGTGAATGAGTTTGTTTGTCTATATGTGGCTCTGCGATGGACTGGCGGCCTGTCCAGGGTGTACTCCGCCTCTCACCCAGTGACCGCTGGGATAGGCTCCAGTTCCCGTGACCCTTAATTGGAATCAGCGGGTTTAGAAAATGAATGAATGTTTTCCTGAATTTCTTCTGCTGTGGCAAAAATTGAATCCTTTTTTTTCTTTGGAGGTGAATGTGTTGCAATGT
>OMMV01220235.1:0-10214 GCA_900302635.1 Chatrabus melanurus | reverse complement strand
CCCCCCCCCCCCCCCTTTGCTTTTCTGTCACCACAGGTAATTGGGCTCTGTCACACAGTGGCGTATAACAGAAACTAATGCTTAGCGTCTAAAAAAAATTGGCAAAGTCCAAACACGGTGGAACATGCCCAACGTTGCATCGAAAATGCTATAGAGGACACGTATAGCTATCGTATATCGAACGGATACAGATCGTATGTCTAGCATATTTATAGCGTTTGATTCACTTCTATATAAAATAATCAGGGTGTTTGCCCGACGGCTGTCCAGCGTGCAGCATTTAGACTGTCATGTGACGTACCTTCTTCAAGTGTACACAGCGCAGAGAGCGCCATGTCCCTTTTTTTTCACGCCACCCAAGAACGTGAAAGAAGTCCCTTTATAAACCAGCCATGGACAGACAGGGGGAGTTACAAAAAAAAAAAAAACCATCCAGCTGTCATCTCCACAGACAATCTCCACAGACATCTCTGTCCTCTTCTCCTCCTCTGTGACGGCTCTCTGTGGGTCTCTGGGATCGGCTCAGCCTCCAGACCGGGAGAATGCTCGCATGGCGCTGAGACCTCCACATCCTTTTTCTCCACGCCGTCCAAGAACGTGAAAGAAGTCCCACAAAACCAGCCATGGACAGACAGGGGGAGTTACAAAAACAAAAATGTCCAGTTGTCATTGGCTGTCTGGACCTCCGTCCTCTTCGCCTCCTCCGTGACGGCTCTCTGTGGCTCTCTGTTGGGATCGGCTCTGTCCCCGGACCGGGAGAACGCTTGCAGAACGGTACCCCTAACTATTTTCAACGTGCACCACCGTGTTGGAAAAAAAATCACGTGTGGGCATACGTTTCTGCAAAACGTCACTGTGTGAGAGCCACTTAAGTGAACACTGAAACACACACCTAATCATCTCAATGACGGCACAGAAAGGAGAGCGATGGGAAGGCATGAGTACAGCAGTTCTTAAACTTGTTGAACCACATGCCACCTTTGATTGAGCCAAAACACCAAATTATGACTTCACCAACAAACTATTTGCACTATGAAAACACAAAAATCCTTTGAATATGTGCATTTATGATCACACCCCGATCATTACAGGCTACAAGGATGTTGTTCGAGCTCTCTCGCCATTGTTCACCCACACACAGTCACACACACACACACACAGGCTCCATGCGCTTGTTGCTATGTTTCACAGCACACACACACTGTGGCTTTGGGGACTTCCCTGAAACCAGCGTAATGACTCTGGTTGGAAGTGTTCTGATCTGATTGTAGGATCCTGATCAAATCCATGTGGAATAATCTGTTCAAGTGGTAATCAATATGGTTCAAATCCGGGTTTGACAGTTGTCAGTTTGGCTTATTTTCATATTTATTCTAAATTTGTATGCGAGGACACTGTATTGACAATTTGGGAAATTGTGCCAAAATGAATATTAAAAAAAAATACTTGTGTTTAATTATCTTACTTATTTCTACAGGCAATTTCTTCGAGCCTTACAGTACCACCAGTGATCCTTGTACTCCAGGTTAGGAACTGTTTGAGAAGATGTCCTTGGCTTAAACCTTACAAAGATAAATTGGTATACCGTATTCCTTCGTTTAAGCGCACTGTGCGCTAAATAAATAATTTTTATTGAACACAGGGTACTTAGAAATCATTCTTTTTAGCGCGCGTTTTCTGGGATGTGCGTGCGGGCCTTGTTTTGACACAGGTTTCATTGCAGTGAAACGCTGAGGAAATGGCAAGCGGTACATTTGAATTTCATTCCTTTATTCGGGGATTCCACATTTGGACACCCAAACGTGATGAACTATTGTCTTGCATTTTACAATGACACATTTTCTGGGATGTGCGTGCGGGGCTCGCTTTGACCCAGGGAATGAAGCAAGGCTTCACGCGCGCAATGAAACCCTGCAGATTTATGACATAGACTCAGCAATGGCTGAGGAACCCTCCCGTCTTTTGAAACTGAAGTCAAACACCGCAAAAGGTCGGTTTCTGCCCGTTAAGATTATGTTGTGATGCCAACTATTGATGTGAATGGTGCGAATCTGGGCAATCCGGGTGGTGTGTTTTGATCCTGCTGGAAGTAGCACCAGAGACCCCACAAAGATCCCATGTGTGCTAATTAGAGTCTGTGCTTAATTGAAGGAATATGGTAATGGTTATATTGATTGGAACCATGCAACAAAAGTATTTAAAAAAAAAAAAAAAAAATAGGATTACTTCTAAATGACACCGGATCATAATTGGGCCTCACTCTGAGATCAAAATCAGGGGTCGACACATTAGGACTGACGTGACCATTACTTTTCAGAGTTGCTCTTGGCCAATTAAAAGACAGTTTCACTGTTAAAATAGTTTGTGAATATTGCGTATTCTTGTGCAGTAGAGCAGCAAGGAAAACTGGTTGCAGAAAGTAATATTTCTTCGAAAATAATTCCCGTTGACTCATGAGTCAGTGCTTTGCTTGTTTTTCCCATTTCAGTGTTGCAGAGTAAGCCCGTAAGTCACCATGCACCCTGACCTCTCACCTCACCTGCACACAGACAAGTGTAATGAACTAATAGCTCTTCTGAGGCAGTGCCACAAAGAGGTAAGTCTTGTGAAGCGCCTTGGGGCAACTATGTTGTGATTTGGTGCTATATGAAAATAAATTGAATTGAATTAAGTCAAAAAAAAAAGAAATCTTGTGTTATCGTGGTTCACTTCGTATGTGTGGAAGAAAAAACTTCTACTCTTGGTTCATGTCATCTTCAGCACAGTTTCCTGAAGTTCGTCGGCAAGTGCAATGATGCGGACCGAGTTATGCGTCGGTGTCTGACGGAGGAGGTGCGGTTCAGAGTTTGGTTTTTTTTTTTGTTTGTTTGTTTTTTCCCCCCACTTTTTGAATAATATGCAGTCAGCACTAAGCTTACTGATTACCCACTTTGCCGTTCAACAGGCAGAGGAAAAGAGGAAGCTCAACAAACAGCGTACACTCGAGATGAAACGCAAGATTAAAGAAGGCTTCAAAGACTTCTGAAGGACACTTTACTGCAACATTACCACTGGTACCGGAAGAGAAAGGCCACGCCCAAAACCACCTCACTCATTCACCATTTCCAAAAAAGTAATCACGCTTTACTTAACGCCATAATGTGCAGCAAAATAGATGCTTGTGAGTCAAAGTGCACAGGTTAAGTTTTGTGTACCTACATCTGTTTAAGCTGAAGTATCACAGTTTATTATTTTTTGAGAGCAACGCATAGTGAATAGATTTTACACATAGGCACGAGTTAATTGAAGACTGCAAAGTAATTCTGATATGAGGACACACGTCTGTATAACATGTTTCCCTTGCAGCGTTAAAAGTACACTCAACACCGGGGTACATTTTGAAATCGCCAGTGTAAAATGATTTTACAACACAATCGCTACTCATTAGTATCAACTAATGAGTAGCGATTGTGTTGTTTATCCTGTGTTGGAAGAACACTAAAACCATTTGGTTCCTTATCACATCACTCGATCTTTCTGTCTGTTGTCAAGACGTTCCATCATTATTCTTACACCTGATTTATTATGGCAACATGGACCACCTGCCTCAGGGTATGTCAGTTCAAGTAAATAGATATTAAACAGATGGTAAACTGTTTTGCACGTGTGAACATTCATTTGTAAACATTTTTAATGTTTAAAGGGGGATTGACTCGAGCATGTTTCATTTTGAAATGTAAGTTTATCTTAATCCAGAAGAATTCATTTTAGTGGTGATATTGTCATAACTAGAAGTGCTCCGAGAGCACACACCTCCGCCAAGACTTGCGTAGATATTTTAACCTCAGGTTCCACAAAGAGAAATCTGAGGGAGAGGAAAAATAAAGGATTTATTTTTTCACTTTAACATTGTCAGATAGGACGAGCTGGCTTCCTCACTTATATTGCATGAGTGTAAGATAACAAATTGGCCTAGAAACCCCACCCTTCCACCAACTATTTTTTTAAACATATTCTGTGAGCATACAAACATTTATTTCGGATGGAATGGACACAACAAAATGATTAAACTTTTTTACTTTCGTACCATCAAAGTTTGATGATTTTGTTGTGTTCACGCCATAAGAAATAAATATTCAGTTTGCATGCTCACAGAATGTGGAAAAAATAGAGTTGCCGGTTTCTAGGCCAATTTATCTCACAGTCACCCAATAGAAATGAAGAAGCCAGCTCGCCCTATCTTGTAATGTTAAGAAAGTGGAGGAAAAATTCCTGGATCCACCCCTTCATCAGATTTGCTCCATAAGTTAATGGTTTCCTCCTTAGCCCATACCACACCCTTCCACCAAGTCTCAAGACAATCGGTTCAGTAGTTTTTACGTAATCCTGCTAAAAGACAAACGGCACTGAAAACCTCCTTGGCGGAGATAATTACGGTATTATAAAAGGTGTGAACAAATACTTGATCAGTGTGTAATCTTTGAGCTGGAATTATTCACTGTTTAGTTGTCAGAGCTTGTGATGTTTCCTAACAGTCAACACTGGACAGCACCCGAGTGCCTGCTTTTAAGCACAGTGACTCTCAAACAAGTGACCTTGAATTGTTCAGAATGCTGAGTGAAAATCACGTCCATCTTTGATCAGATGTTTGTAAAATTAGGGACGTCTCTGTCCATACAGGTAGCAGACCTTTGGTCTAATCTTCCCCCTGGTGAAAAGCAGCACGCAGCGAAACACAAATGTTGCTGTTAGTTTCCAACCAATGCGGTTGTGGTTTTTATGCACAGCGCCCACGTCCTGCAAATCACGAGCCCACTTGCACTCATCGGTGCGCCAATGGGCGTTAGTCTAAACATAAGGTGTGGTCAGGCGCAGTGACTGTGGATTGGTATTGTGTGGAAGCAGAAAGTGATTGTGCTGAGGACCAGCAAAAACCTGGTCTGTTTAAAAGAAAAAAAAGTGTACAGTTGATTACCAGGACCAAGGTCAAGCCTTTTTTAAATTTTTATTAAATTAAAGCCGTCTTAAAGATGGTTGATGTCACATTTGTCTGATGCCTCGAAAATCTTTCATCAGTTCCTTGTTTGTGATTCTGTTGGATTTTTACGTATGTTAATTTCTAGGTGTCAAGTTGGGCCTTCTTTCTCCATGTAAAGTCTGTGTGATCCACATCTGTTTTTGGAGAACAGATTGTACATTTCGTGGTACCATGAATCTTTTCAAGATGATGAGGATCCTGATGTGGAGATCTAAAATTGTGCTGTGAAGGCCTTGGCTTAATGTTTTAGTAAGGTGCTGGTCCTGCAGATAATCCCGTCTATCCAGCCAAAGATGCCACAATTAACCCCTAATTATGCCAGTTAGACATTCAGAAGCTTTTAAAAGTAAGTCCATCAATGTCTGGAATCTTCCATGCTGTTTAAAAAGGCATTCATCTTGGTGTGTGTAAACAGGTGACCTACTGAAAATCTGAATAAAAACTTAAATATATCCATCTTGTATTATTTTTAAACAACTTAATCTGGAAATAAAATAGACATTATAACTGACTTAACACAGTTTGATGATATAGAATATGTGCTGTTGGGGACAATTGAGTTTGAAAGTTTTCAGCCAAGGTGTATGTAAACTTATGTCCACTTGTGTTACTGTATCAACTGAACAAGTAAATATTGTGTAAATAAAATAAGTGATGTACAGTAGTTTTGGCCATTTTATAGTTTTAGAAATGTCTGTTTTTCTTAAAGCCTTAAAACAATTTTTAATTCGACTGGTCAAATAAAAATTAAAATGAATGAAAGAAAAACATTTTGACAACTTTTAAAACGATGGCATAAATGTCTCCCTTAATCACTTAAAACAATGTTAAGAGGGGAGCAGGAGACTGATGGATCTTGTGATTGGGTGAAACACAAAAGCCATTAAATTGCACAGAAAAATTACAACTGGTAATGTAGGATAGTGGGCGAAACACATTCATTTGAAGTAGGAAATGAGCTGAAATAAGGAACACGTAAACGAGGCAAGAAAAAAATTGATATAAGTGATATTCCCCCCAAAAAAGCCCAACATTGCTTATAAAAGCCACAGCTGGCAACTCTGCCCATGACATTCATTGGTAAGGAGGATCAATTGTGACACTATGGTCTCGTCTGGCAGTGAGAAGACCAGGCCAAAAGGACGCCCACATAACGTGGCTGTAGCAGATGGTTACCGGTACTTTTTGGACATAAGGATGGATCACCTGCGGGGAGCCATCAAATAATCTGAATTACTTCTGATAACATATACAGCACAATATTACATGTTCAAACATTTTGGTTTTGAAATTAAGTATTTATTCTTCAAAATGCTTATTTTTTATTTTATTTTATTTTATTGTACATAGGTTGTTGAAGACAGCAGGGGTGCCTCTGGAGTAAAGGAAACCACATGGCACACACATTCAAACGATTATCTCAAATAAATACAAAAATAAACTGCCAACATTTCTAACAGTACTTACAATGCCGATACAAAACATACCCCCAAATACAAATTATCCTGACAGGCAACACATTCATATGTACAGTGTATTTTACACTTACATGCAGTTAATAATTACACAAAACAGTCTACACATAGCGTACTGCCTATGTACAACTGCAAAGTCAAGAGTTCTACAAAACTATTTTTCACAGACCTACATGTTTTTGGTAAAACAAAATAGATTCCCGAGGTTTACGTTAAAATAGAAATTCTTTAACTCTGTAATCATCACATGCAGATGAGGACGTCAACTCCCAAGTACACAAATGCTGCAATTTCACAATAACGATCACTGACTAGCGTAGTTTAACAACAAAAGAAAAAACACATTTTCTTTTGTGAGCTCTACACAGGCAAGAAGTAACGTCATTGGAATGTCAACATGAGCATCTCGACCTTTTCAATGAACGGTCACATTTCACGCATTAACAATCTACACTGACAGCAGGTAACAATTTTACAGGAGTACTTCCATCAACTCTTAATATACTTTTTCCAAATGGATACACCACACATTACTATATGTACCTCAAACTAAATCAGAGATAATCCCTTTGTGGCTCTAAGCATCAATAATTCATTTAATTGTCCACAGTTTGTACTCAAGCCAAACTGCCACTTGATTAAAAATGGACACTGTTGTATTTTTAGTCCCAGGCGTTCACGCAACTACAATTTCTGAATTCATCCATATTTGATGTGCCAAAATCTTTTTAAAATTAATGACAAGCTGCTAAATATCCAATATTTATAAATAATTTAAATAAGTAAAATGTGTGATCACTGTTAACGTTTAAAAATATATTTCTTTTTGGTGGTCTCCTGCATTTTATACGAAAATGGTGATGTGTTTAATGTGCGTTTTATGATCATTTTCTTAGGAAGTGATTTTAATCAACTGTCTTTAGTTTGTCATGTACATAAACAGAGAAATCAAGATTTTCCCCATATTTGCTAGTGAGCTTTAAAGCTTGATAGTTGATTAGTTTCAAAAAAGAAATCATTGAATTTTTGTTGGAAGAGGAATAAAATAAAATTAGAAGTTTTTTGACCCACTAATGGTGGTGGGGGTTCAAATGCTACATTTCACAAAATTCTGGGGTGCCTATAACTTTTGCACAGTAATACATGTCCCCTGCTGCAGGTGAAAAGAAGCAAATTGTTATTTATGTATTTTACTGAAAAAACCTACAACAGCAATAAATGTCAGCTCGTTCGATAAAGAGGTCATATTGTGCAAAAATCACTTTTTTTACTTTTTAGTTGGGATTTCATGTTAAACATCCTCAAAGTCCCACAATTCTGCAATCGTGTTTGGAGAAAGTCCACTGATATAAGCAAAATACAGGTTCCTCCACATCCGGGGTCCTGTTTTCTCTGTGAGACACGCCTACTGAACCAATGCGCCTTTGGTGCGTCACGACAACAGTTTGTGACAGAGGGGTGTGGCAAGCAGCAGCTCCTTTCCAATTGAAGGACACACAGAAACAACTCGTTGCTCAGAGGCCTGAAAGTGGGTTGTATTAAGTATGCATCACTTCAGTGTCTATGGGATATTTTTAATTGCACACTGTAATAAAAGCAGCAGGAGCCCCGTTGTCCATCAGACCCAGGCTTTGGAAATAAACTGTTCATATCAAGCTACATCTACCTTCCAAACCACACAGAGGTGCCCACATTTCCTTTGAAGGGCCATAACTTAATCTGGATGGAGGGCCACGGGCCAAAAATAAATGTTGCCATTGTGTGAATTGTATACATACAATTACATTACAAATAAATGTTGTATTTTATCGAAAATGAATGTTTTATATCTAAAATAAAATTTCAAAATGGTAAAAGCCCTGCTATTCAATCTGTTTAACAGTAATTTATTCATTTGCACAGAGCTCGTCAATTGCCTTGTCGGGCCAAAATGAAGGGAGTGCGGGCCAAATGTGGGCCGCGGGCCCCCAACTGGGCAGCCCGAGCAGAAACGTTCTCTGTCCCACACAGGCCCCCAGTCACCGAATGCAATGACCGTGACCATCTGCCTCGCTCGCTTTTGTGGTTAAATTCATATAAAAATCTTTCCGCTGGTATGACCATAGTATTTGAGTTTTCTTAACGGCTGTGAGACAATCAGAAATTAACGGTTTACTTCTCTGATTTGGTACATTTCTGTGAGGAAACGGTCTGTCCCTTCACTGACAACCACACCTGCTTCTAATCCATCCTCAATCCAGGATCCACTACCCATCCAGCAGGTGGCAGTATACAAATAACGAATGTTTATGAGTGCAATGGTAAGTAATATTTTCATGAGGTGAAAGATGGAATGTTTCATTCAACGAGGCGTTTATATGACACCTAAATAGATCCGCGTCATTTGATATTTTACTTAAAATGAGACAAGTCTTTCTTCCGAGAACACAAAGCAGTTGACTCCGCCCTGCAAGCAAGCCGCCGACACTCCGCTGAGTTCAGCGAGAACTGCTAAGGACCGAAGCGGAAAATTGCGATAGGAACTTGTTCAATTCTTCATTTGATAGCGTTTCTATGGCCGCTAAGGCTGGTATCTCACGGAGCGGCGAATACTGACGAACGTTGCGATTTTTGGGTTCGCCGGTTTTCTGACGAATGTTGGCGAAAATCAGGGTTCACCTCTGTCATGAGCGACATTTTTCTGTCAGGAAGAAGCCCGACATGCAAGAATTGCTTGTGTTCACTACGTGGCTAACAAAAAATAACTTTAGCAACACGTTTAACAACTTTTTACGACACGTTTTTGCAAATGCTTACAACTGTTTTGCAAACATTTGCAACTGTTTGCAGAAAAATATGTTTGCAAAGAAATTTTGGATATGTTCAAAATTTCTGTGCGACAACAAAAACTGTTCGCGAACTGTTTTGCAACCTTTTACGAACCCTGTTGAAACCTAAAAATCACAACATTCGTCAGCATTCGCCGCTCCGTGAGATACGAGCTCAAAGATGTCCCCGCGAACACTGTAAGCTTCTAATCGGCTTATGGCTTACTGGATTTAGCTTCCTTGTATCATGGACGCATTTGCATTTGTTGCAAGGTAGTGGAGGGGTGCAATAGAGCAAAACGTATGGAACAAAAATGCACGGTAAATGTAAATGGAACCAGAATGCGGGATGTGACGTTATTCATACAATGGGAAAATTGTTCAATGTCACGTGACGTACAATCCACCAATTAAATGACAAGGATTTATTTAGGTGTCATATAAAGACGTCTTTGGGATATTACATAGATGAAATAAAGTTGCTTTTTTGATTGATATAGTGAATATAGTGCTAATAAGGGGCAAAATCCGCCTATCCTCGAAATTTCTTTAAATTCATAATATGACGTCTTTATGCCTTTAGAAAGTAGTATATAAAATATTAATGTGATCAGAGAAAGCAATGATGTTCAAATACAACTTTATTTATCATGTATGAAATTCACTTTATGGCACAATTTCGACCAATATGACCATGACATTCACTCAACATTCACTATAATAACTTAACAATAATCTCATGGCTTGGCCTTAGGTACTTTGGTGTGTTCATTGATGCGTGACGGGCATGAATTTGGAGTTGGCTGAGTGCAGCTCAGTTTGGAGTGCAAATGTTAACTTTTAGCATACAGCACAGGCCAGAACCTTTTTCATTTGTACCTCAAATTGTGTCTTTTACCTGGAGGAATAATCAAC
>OMMV01220200.1:0-12657 GCA_900302635.1 Chatrabus melanurus | reverse complement strand
TGGAGCCTATCCCAGCAGTCATTGGGGGAGGGGCGGGGTACACCCTGGACAGGCTGCCAGTCCATCGCAGGGCTACTTATAGACAGACAAACACATTCACACTCTCACGGTCAATTTAGAGTCACAAATTCACCCAACCTGCATGTCTGTGGAAGTGGGAGGAAGCCGGAGCACCAGGAGGGAACCCATGCAAACACGGGGAGAACATGCAAACTCCAGACAGAAAGGACCAGGTCAGAAGAGAACCTGGGACCTTCTAGCTGTGAGGGAACAATAGTGCTAACCACTAAGCCACCGTGCCGCCTCTTGCGTAAGTATAGGCAAGAAAGCCCATATGGACTGACACACAGTTATGGCACTTGACTCTTGGAAAATCACCTCTCTGGTGGGGAAGGAGACCGAGCTGGTGTGAGAGGTTGACTGATACCAACGGTAGATAGTTGGCCTCACTTCCATAGACAGCGTGGGCTCTGGAACCACACTCCTGGAGAGGGGCTGGGCTCTCTTTTTCTGTGGAGTTGTCCAGGGTGAGAGACACTGCTCCAGTTTCCTCCCACTTCCAAAGACATGCAGATTAGGTGAATTGGTGACTCTATCCCACCCTATCCCAGCGGTCATCAGGTGAGAGGTGGGGAACACCCTGGACAGGCCGCCAGCCTATCGCAGGACTCACAGGTGTAGACAAACCCATTCACGCTCTCACTCACACATACGGTCAATTTAGAGTCACCAATTCACCTAACCTGCATGTCTTTGATAGGTGGAGGAAGCCAGAGCACCTGGGGGGAACCCACAAAAACATGGGGATAACATGCAAATTCCACACAGAAAGGACCAGGTCTGAAGTGAACCTGGGATGTTCTGGCTGTGAGGCAACAGTGCGAACCACTAAGACACTGTGCTACCTCATCCCATTAACCATTTAGGAATTACAGCCATTTCTATACACAGGCACTTTGTTTTCAAAGGGTATAAACAACTGGATAAAGTAAACACAAGGATTATTGTCATTTAAAATAAAATCACTTATAGCCAGTTTTCTTTGGACAAGTGAGGAGATGGATCCATGAATTTTTTCAAGTCACTGAATATGTCTTGGACTGAATTTATATCAATCATTAAGAAATACAAACAGTATGGTACTGCATGTTAAATTCTATCTGGAGTAGGCAGTTCTGAAAAAAACTGAGTGACTGTTTAAGATGTAGACTAGTGAGGGAAGTCACCAAGACACCCAAGACAACTCTAAAAGAGTTACAGGCTTCTGTTGCTATGATTGGAGAAATTTTTGTCTGTTGCACCACCAGTCACAGCTTCATGGTGGGATGCAGTTGCTGGGTTCCTGGGCAGCATCACACTAGATCATACTCAGGGAAGCACACCCCAAAGCTGCAGTGTCATAGTTGATGTTCCCTTATAATGCAAGTACTATGCCTCACCTGAGTTTACTCAGTAACCACTGATGTAACACAAAGTTATGACAGCAGTACCCAAGCAGCCCTTAAGGCTTGGACCTTTGTTCTCCTGCAAAGATATTGGCATTGTCAAAACACCTCTGGCCAGGGACGTGATATCTTCATAAGCTCTCTCAACAAATTCACTGCATACAGATATACTTCAGATGGCAGACACATTGGAATCCTGGATTTTAATCTTGATCAAAGGCAATTGTAAACCCAAACACATGGACTCTTCACTCAGTTTAGTGAACCTTTCCTCAATGACAAAGACACCCAAGTTGCTGAACTCCATTTCCCTACCCACTATCCAGTCCCTACAAGCATTGGACATTGTAGGACTTAGAACAAGTTCCAGAATTCACTGGGAAGACGTCAACGGCATCACTCTATACAGCACTCACCAATGGAGTGCCAAGGGAAGCTATGATGTTCTGACAGACACTGAATTCTCAGGATGTCCCACAAAACACAAAGCAGCTCAATCAGTCCAATCAAACGCTTTGCAAAAATCAGAGGCTGCAAAGAAGCACTGCTAATAGTCAGGCTCATGTTCAGTGAGTACTCACATAGCTAGGATGCAGTCGATTGCTGCCTTCTTGAGCATGGAGCCAGACTCTTGAGCGTTTAGGAAAAACCTAGTAAGTACGAAAATAGTAAAGTTGAGAAAACAGCTAAAACCACGCCACTAATTTCAAGATGTTTTGCTTTATTTGGTTCACTAATACCTCTAGGTGGCACGGTTGCTTAGTGGTTAGCACTGTTGCCTCACAGGAAGTCCCAGGTTCGCTTCGGACCTGGCTCTTTCTGTCTGGAGTTTGCAGGTTCTCCCCGTGTTTGCGTGGGTTCCCTCCGGGTGCCCCGGCTTCCTCCCACTTCCAAAGCCATGCAGGTTTGGTGAACTGGTGGCTCTAAATTGACCGTAGGTGTGAGTGAGAGTGTGAATGTGTTTGTCTGTCTGTATGTGACCCTGCGATGGACTGGCGACCTATCCAGGGTGAACCCCGCATCTCCCACAATGACTGCTGGCATAGCCTCCAGCACCCCCGTGACCCTTAATTGGAATAAGTGGGTATAGAAAATAAATGAATGAATGATCAGACAAATAATGTGGTATACTTGTAAACATGAGTGGAGCATTTTTATAATTTGACCCTGTGTAAATCTTCCTTGATCCCCTAAGTGGCTAAAGCTGCCACTCTGGAATGGCTATCATACATTTTTGTGTAAGTGTTGTTTTGTCACCTTAGGTGGTACCGAAAGCTGCTGGCCCACAGACTACACTGTGTACACTATTTTTTAGGCAAGTGATTATTCTGACCTTATCTTCATTTCTATTCATTTCTGCTTCATTTCCAACCTTCATAAAACTGAATGCTTGTTGGATTTAAGCATTCTCAGATGATATGTATTTCTGTAATGAGGTAGAGGGTGTGGCCTAAAGTGATTAACACCCTATATGAAAGTGTGCATAATTATTAGGTAGCTTCTTTACCTCAGGCAAAATGGGCCAAAAGGAGATTTGACACACTGAAAGTCAACAATTGTAAAAAATGCCTTTCAGACGGATGCAACACATTTGAATTATCTAAGCTAATGTGGAGTGATCACTGAACAATTAAACATTGTGTTGCAAATAGTCAACAGGGCCGCAAGAAGGTTGTGGAGAAGAAAAAGGCAAATTAACTGCAAATAACTTGAGAAGAATTAAATGATGCTACCAGGAACCCATTATACTCCATTGTCACAATATTCCAGAACCGCAACCTACCTGGAGTGTCCAGAAGTACAAGGGGTTCAGTAGTCAGAGACACGGCCAAGGTAAGGAAGGCTGAAACACGACCACCACTGAACAAGATTCACAGGTTGAAATGTCAAGATTGGGCCAAGAGTTGTATATTTTTAGTTTTAGTTGTATATTTGTTTTACTTACTCCAATAAATGAAAAGAAACACGTAAGATGGGAAAATTTTAGTTTTTCATTTAATTGCAGATTAATTCTGCACAGATGTATATTCCGCTGAGAAAGCCAGAACACATCTTTCTTTTGTTACACATTCAGGTGATTAACATTTTGGATTGACTGAGAGCACTGTCTTTGTTCAACAATAAAATGAATCATCAGGAATACACCTTGCCTAATAAGTGTGAACGCAGTGTTCAGGCTGGAGGACCAACCAACTGCAACCCTTGATGTAGTTTAATGTCTTGCCCAGAACTATACACAATGCTACTACACTGAATAAATGAGGGAGAATTAAACCATATTGCCAGATATTTAAAAATGTGACCATATCAAATGGATCAGATGGCTATCATTTATCTCCTGCTGTCACATTAACATCTCTCCATGCTGTGTACAGATACACTTGCATGTATTTTGTTAGCCAGTCAATCACATCACATTGGAGTGACTTATTTGGTCAGGCAGCAGTTAATCGTTGAGATCTATTAATATTATGTGTAATTAACTCCAGCCATGAATGATTTTAGCATGGGGATACAGGGAGTGAACAACATGTGACTTGTAATAAAAGGCAATCACTGGCCACACTGTGTATCAGCAGATAGTGTGTTTTTGCGCATTTAGAATCTCTATCTCATAACAGCATTGCTGTGGAAAATTCCTTCCTCTCGGAGTTAACGATTGGGGATGAGGATGACACTGGATGAAATGAAGTACATTATGGTGTATTTTGGCTTGGCTATAGAGAGGGTTTGGCCATTGAATAATGGAGACCATGTTGACACACTTAGTGGAACATAGATTTCCTACAGCAGCCATTCATTTGTTGTTACCCTGCAGAGAGCTGTAATGAATGAGGAGAAGAGAGGGGAAATGGCTCAGCAATGTAATTTGTCTCTCAAAGTGGCTGGGGGTCAGCACAATTTTGTATCTGCCACTCTCTGTGCTCTTCAATATACCCCCTTTTCTCTTTCCACCTAATATTATTTTATTATTTTTCATCCAGGATAGCAGTTGGATGGTAATGTTTTTTACTCAGGCACACTTTTGTCCAAAGTGAAATTGGATAGAATGTCATCTAATGTGGAATAGACATGGTGGTCGCAGAGGATACATCCACATATTGTTAGCCTGACTTTTAATCCAGCTCCAAGATTATCAAAATGCTCTAAATTCTAATGTTGGAGTTGCCATCATTCTCTGAAAAGTGACACCCAACATGTCGATAGCGTGCTAAATATATAAAATACAATACATAAACTCATCTCACACGCTAGCGTGAACAAACCTCATGGTTTTTCTGAGGAAAGTCACATATTTGACCCTTTTAAAATGATCTATCTTGTATTTCACACATTCACTGGCTCTCTTTGCTCTTCTGAGACTCTCGCGTTTGCTGTGTGTGTGTGAGTTCCAGTGAGAGCTGAACGTGTGAGGAGAAACTCGATGAGTTGGAAAGAGAAAGTGAGTAGCTATGACTGGAGCTGTTACGGTAAGCAGGGAACGGAAAGAGGACCCAAGGTGCGTTGAGGCAGACAGTTGGTTATGATAAAAACAAAAGGTTTTATTGAAATATGCAAGTTATGGATGAAAGGGTGGAAGAGGTCGATGGTGGAGGAGAAAACTGGAGGTTGGGTCGGACTGAGGTGAAGAGCCAGGTGGGCCAGTGGAGCTGGTGCCGGCTGCGGACCGCAAGAGAGAAAATTACAAAATGTTAACAGAGCTCCAAAAACAAGCAGAGATCAAAAGTGGGTTTTCAAACGGCAAAGTAGATACAGGAATAAGAGGCCAACACTGCCACAGATGGAGTGGAACGGTCTGGCGATTTCCTCTTGGCCAGCCAGGTCTTAAATAGGAAGTCGCACTTGCAGGTGTGTCGCAGCCACAGGTGGAAATGATGAGTAGCTCCACTGGCAGAAACAGGAAACAAACAGAAGGTACTGGAGGAGAGAGGGAAAAGCCGGCATGGAGCCGACCGCAACCCAGGACCACAACAGGATCATCTTTTTTGTGGTGGGAACCTGTGCAATTTATCAAACATTTCTGTCACAATGAGAATAAGGTGAATGTGCTGTAAACACTCCATCCTTTCACTACATAAAGGCCACAGCGCATCAAGCAGAATGGCCTCGTTTTCCCCTACGACGAGCAGGGCAAGCATGGGTTTACTGAAGTCAGTGAGTCAGTGGGTCCATCATATTTCTATCACTAACTCCCAAGCAGGACCCTCTGGTGCTGAAAAATAAATCTAATGCAGACGTGCCAAAGCCTGTAGTTCCTCAAGTGGCCACTTGAGGCTGGCTCCAAAAGCCGGTCAATCCCCATAGACGCACACGTTAAAAAGATCAGTTTTACAGAAGAAATAAACATGCTTACATTCTGGTACAAAAGCGGTTTCCCCGTTCATGACAACTGTACAAGGGGTGGATTTTTATATAACTCATCACCTTAAGTATTAGGGGCGTGGTCGATTTGAGTGACAGCTGGGTGTGGGTTTTTGCCTTCCACCAAGGCCACTAGCTCTTTTCTGAGCTTTTTAATACAACTATCTGAGATAATATGGCTTTTTATGCAGGTAGTTGTGCTAACAGACCATGTAAGAAGTCCGTCATCCAGTATTTTCCATGAGTGAAATTTGTGAGCACTCATTAGTAGGTAGTGATAGCTAGGTAATGTTAGCTCTGATTGTGCCACAGTTACTGAGTCTGTATGCTGGCTATAGTTTTTAATACCCGCGCCCTAGCTAATCATTATTAGAACCACACCCAGTCCACATAAATATACATTAATCAATCACCCAAATGCAGATTACTTCGCTTGTTAGGTGTAGCTACCTTGATAACTTCAACATGGGTAAGTGTGTTTGGGCTTCTTTCGTCCCACAAGGGTCATGCCGGTCTTACCCACACTCCATCTCTTTACCCATATATGTAATGATTGGAGTATGACTGGGCCCCCCCCCCCAAGCAAAGACCCACACTGGAGGGTGTTGTAGATTTTTGTAGATCTGACTCAATAACGACAAGAGTGGAGACTGAGCTCTCATTTTTATTCAAGAAAAGATCACATAGCAGGTCTACAAGCTAGAAGCTGCCTCTCAATAAAGATTTGGTCTTTTATTTAATTTTGATATTGAGCACCATCCCATCACCAAGGCTGATAAGTAAACATGCAATATGAGGAGCTTCAGAACTAGTTGGATCCAGATTTTAATCAATTATGTCTTGTTATTCAGTTCTCAAGAACATTTATCAGGCCACTGTTAAAACAATTCCTGGATAGACACTCAGGTCTGCTACTCAGGTCGTAGTGACCGTGTGGTTATTGCCAAATAGGGACATTTTTGAAATGTTCACCCCTCTGGGTGCAGAAAGCACCCACAAATTATTTAATTAGTCATGTAGTGTTAATGAACTCTTACATGATGTTATTTAAATTAATTTGATTATATTTACTCTAACTGATTAATTGACTACTTGATTACACATAACCCTAATTGGGTCTGAACTAGTTTACATGAATAGGGATAATTAGGACTAACAGTTAACAACTAGTAAATGACCATCCTGGACCATCAACGATTACTCCACTACACCCTGGATGTAGTGGAGTAATCGTTACAGGTGTCACAAAGCACGTCCCACATGTAAAGAAAGGATCATGCCTGTTGAATGACACCAGACCTTCCATACCTGCTAATCAAGCAACACAGGGAGCCAGAAGGGTGGCGGGACCAACTCCAGCTCCAAGAAGGGGCTGAAAACAAACCAAACACCACAAAACATTCCTCTGACCAGAGGTGGGAGCCTTGCTAGGAGGAGGCGCTCAAGCAACTTGTATTTTGTACAAAAGAGGGAAATGGGTTGGTAGCTGGCTGGATCCTCTGTAGGCTTCCCAGGTTTGAAGAGGGCAATGGTCTTCAACTCTCTCCAGACCTTAGGGATGGTTCCGGCAGTGTGGACATAGGTGAAAAAGGCAGACAGCCAGTCGTGACCTTTGCAGCCAAGATTCTTCAGAAAATCTGGGTAGATCCAATCAACTCTTGCAGCTTTCCTGGCTTTGGTTGAGGACAGTCCTTTGTCTACCTCTGTTCGGGAGTAGGGATCACAGGGTGGGCTTGAGTGTGGGGAAGAGGAGGCTAACTCTTTCAGACCCTTTCTTACTTGGTGTCAGGCTTCTTTGGTGGTGGGTACCTTTGACTTCGCTACAAGGCAAGAAGTGACTGCATTTGCTGAGACCTTGATAGGCTGGTGTTGGGCAGGCAGATCTGGACCAAGGCGATAAAGATGAAACCACACATTTCTGCTGGAATGTGTGAAATCCAGGTCATCTTCTGTCTCTTGCAGCATCCAAGGAATCTAGCAGTTCTGTGGCAATGTCTGGGTAGACTGTGGAGTTGTACCACTGAAAGAATTCTTCTGTTTCTGGTAGCCAACAGGGAGTGAATGCCTTTCAGAAACCTCTGGGAATGTGCCTCTTTCCCCCATCCTTCAAGATCTTACAGAAAGACTTGTAGTTCTTTGGAAGTACCCCCACCTTGACCATGTAGATCTCCCAATCACCTTTTCTGAAAGTCCAGCATGGGAAGATCACACTGACTTACACTCTGATGTGGATCAGTGCTGGTATGTGTTGGGTATATGGGAGGATCTTGTGTGATGCATGGAGAGGCGGCTCTTGTCAGTTTTCAATATGAAACAGAGATCTGGGTTGAAGTCTTGTTTCCATCTGCTTGAGTGGAAAGTGTCCTGTTGCTTAGCATCATGAAGAGGGGAGTGGTCATTGTTGGATACCCACTCTTCCAGAAGTTCCCCATTCTAGTCATCAGCTGAGTAGCCCCAGGAAGAATGATGGTTGTTAAAGTCTCCAGCATGTTCCTCTGGGTGTTTGTATGTGGGTATGACAGAGACAGGACATATGGTCCTTGGGGGCTTGTAGACATTGGTGATAGCGATGCCCCCCAATCCTCACTGTACCAGTGAAGATTCCGTACCTGCCCATATGTCTGTCTGACCACCACCTGTAATCACTTTGTCTGTCAGTTTCCCCTGAACTGTGGAATTCCTGCACTGTAAATAAACCATATGAGAAATCTGTGCTCTGCCCTGCATCTGGGTTCAAATTCCTGACTAACCCTGACACTGCTTAACTTTACCTTCTGAGGTTTCAATGAAAGGCATTTTAATTTTTTCTTGTTTGTACTTCATCTGATTTGCTTCACATTGTCCAGATTTGGTGATATAGTCAAATATGTAAATCTAATAGGAATTATGTTCTTTTATTTAAAATGTCATTTTGATGAAGTTTATGTTTCTGTAATTCCATCTGCTGAATTGTTTATTTGTTGAATTGATGTTCGGCGGTTCATTTATCTTTTGTTGCAGTTTTGCTCTTTGTCATTCTTTTTCTTTAATAGCGTGCAGAGTTTATTTTTCCCCTGAGTACTATTTTTTTTTCCATTTTCACAGAGTAGTATTGATGATATTTCTGGAGAAACATTTAGGACCATTCTGCTTTGATGCAATTGTCAAAATCTTCAAGGAGGGATTGGTCATGGGTTTATATACTGGTGAAAGATACTGTGCATGATCGCGAATGGGGACTGGATTGGTGATATATCTGATATACTGGATGTGACTGTTTTCTGGTTATTTGGAAAAAAATGAGATGTGAATACACTGCCTTGCAAAAGTATTCACCCCCTTGGCATTTGCCCTTTTTTTGCATTACCACCTGTAACTTAAATGGATTTTCATTTGGATTTTATGCAATGAACCAACAGAAAGAAGTCTAATCTGATTGATGAATGATAAAAGGCGGGGGAGTTGTGGAGGTGAGAAACTTGTTTTAAAAAATTCTAAAAAGTAAAAACTGATAAGTGGTGTGTGC
This sequence comes from Chatrabus melanurus, assembly GCA_900302635.1. NCBI lineage: Eukaryota > Metazoa > Chordata > Actinopteri > Batrachoidiformes > Batrachoididae > Chatrabus > Chatrabus melanurus. Next base: position 3,345 of record OMMV01220200.1, on the reverse strand, counting down.
ATATGTATTCAGTGCCTTTGCTATTACAGAAACACAAGTACATCATGGGTTTTCCACCTAGTTTTCTTTAGATAAGTCAGGGGATGGATACATGAACATTTCTAATCGTGCATTCACACTCTGACGATTAGTCTAGCATTTGCCGATGGAGAGTGATAATTTAATTAACGTCAACCAGCGCCAAGGTCCGCCAGACTCTGCAGGAGCTAAGTCGACATCAGTGGCATCAGTCGCGCAACACTAATGTTCGTCGTGGTCCCGGAAAATTTTTCAATGTGTTTAAATTGTTCGATGTTCATGTTAAAATGTCGGCAAGAGTTGAGCTCTGCTACCATTACATCACCTCCGCTAGTACGCCGTTACTGCTCCATTTGCCTCCGCTGGCCAACGTTGGAGGCTTGACTGGATGCGGCTTGATGTAGTTCAACGCAGATCAGCGGAGCTCAGCGGGGTACTAGCGGACCAGTAATGGCCAGAATGCAGATGAAGCACAGTAATGTCATCTCATGGAACGCTCGGAAAACTTTGACAACTTTAAACATCATAGCCCTAACTGTGAAGCCCGAAATGTGAAGAAATATTTAGAACCTGTCTTGACAAAGTACCAATAGCAAGTGACAAAATTGCAGAGTTACGTCGAGTTTATATCGGCTACATCACATGATGTCTCAAATGTTGAGTCCACGATCATCTACGCCAAGCTAAGCTACTGGTCTGCGGAGTGTGCTACCAACACGCCCTCCCTCCGACAGCGAAAGTTGAACCTCGTCCTGTAGTAAGTCAGTGGACCATCGCCAAACGAGCTCCGCCAGCACAACATCGCCCTCCGCTGAGCTACGGCGACCTGCATTGAAGACAGCAAATTGGACCCCTGGAGCGAGCCTTCTCAGGCATTTCACAGAGATTTTTGAGAATCTGCTACGTCGGCCAGCTTCAGCCACTTCACGTCATAGTGTGTTATAGACGTTATGCTGTCGCACATTGTCCATTATAATATGTTCGTCGATTCTCTCACTGGCTGACTTTTATTTATAAATCCATTCTTGGACTTCTGCCGACATATTTGTGTTCACACATGTGCAGAAACGTCAGCCGATATGGCCTGTGCTCTCAGAATATCTTACAGTTCCAGGTCCCCAGAGTCAGAACCGAACTGGGCAAAAAGACTTTCAAATGTTCTGCCCCGTCTACCTGGAACTATGTGCAGAAGGACTTGAAATTGACACATCTTATATCTCTGGGGAATTTCAAGACAATTATAAAAGACAGAGAAATAAGCTCAATTGGATCCTGTGACTGCGTTGTGTAATCATGCAATGAAGCTGTGACTGCATTTTATTTTATTTTATTTTATTTTATTTGTGTTTTGTGTGTTTTGTTATCTGTTTTGTGCTGCCGTCTTGGCCAGGTCACTCTTGGAAAAGAGGTTTTAAATCTCAATGTGTTTTTTTACCTGATTAAATAAAGGATATTGGTATTGATTGATTGATTGAGTGTGAATGGGCCATAAGTCACTGAATATGTCTTGGACTTCATTTACATCAATCATTAAGAAATACAAACAGTATTGTACTGTATGATAAATGTGACGGGAGTAGGCATTTGACCGTGCAAGAAGGAGACTTGTGACTCCGTGACAACTGTAAAGGACTTACAGGCTTCTGTGGCTGTGACTGGAGAAACTGTGCAGAGCCCAACTTTTGTCTGTTGTACCACCAGTCACAGCTTCATTAAACAGAGAATGATTTAATACTAGAATAAAGATCAAATCTTGGCTCGTGTCCCATGTGATTTCTGAGAGACTGCAGCTGAAACTTTATCTTCTCTTAAAAAAATGTTCACTTTTTACCCATGCCTCCAAAAATCACCGGGTATGAGCAATGGATTAGTGTAGATGCAAGGCCAAAACAGATACATCGTTATCCATCCGTCCATTTTCTAAACCCGCTTTTTTCCAGTTTTTCCAGGTGGGGAGAGCCTATCCCCAACTAGTCCCTTTTTGTAAATGTCTGGGTTGGTATGGACACAGCCTCAGTGTGTCCGCCATGACAGCAAACTGTTTCTACATGTTCATTTTGGAATGGAATGTTCTGATATTTATGGAAACCTCCTGAAGGACAAACGCACCCTGTCATTACCTCACGATGACAAAAATGCATCTCAGACCAAGTCGAACACGTTGTCAGGCATGCTGTTCTGTCCATACTGTTGTCAACATAATTATAGCAGACAGTGAGTGGAGCCATTTGCTGTGTGTGACAATGAATGAAGAGACCCCAAATACACGGACACTCTGTGCGATGATGATTTACAAAAGGTGAAACCACAACAGGTGAAAACTGCAAAAACAGCAAGATCTATGAGATGAGATTCAAAGCAGTTGCAGAAGGTAGAAAACAGATTTGTAGATTTGTAGATTTATTTATTTAAGAAGAACAGGGACAGTGCATATTGATAAAAACATTTACATGTAAATATGCCAGATTATAGCCAATGGCTAATTTGTTGATGTAAAGTACAATAATACAATCATATTTTAAAAAACAGTAGTCAGACAGATAAACAGTAGGCATAAACCATTTGACAGAACCAGAGTTTGGGGAGTCTTAAAGTGCTTGAATGCTAAAGTGTCTACGTGTTAAAGTGCTAGGTGCTGTGTCAAAAACCTGCTGGTGTTATTGCATGTTTCGATGTATTTATTGCACACAAATGAGTGTGCAGATGTTATTGCACTTGTTAAACGTACACATGTATTTGTGTACGCACTATTCACAGTATTCACCTACATAATGTTATGTATGTATGCAAGGTCACAAGGACTGGTTTGATGCCAGCAACATCCCCAAATTACAGCCCAACAAATAATCCCACACATTACAACAAACAAATACACTACAGGGATAGACATTAAGGCTTTCAGCCTACTTGTCCTATGGACAAGTAGGAAAGAAACTCTACTTGTCCTACAGGAGAACCTGGTTGTCCTAAACATCGCGTACCGCGGCGCACTGGAATTTTTTTCATCTTTTAATTCTCAGCCTCCACACACAGCTTTAGCCTATTATTTAACAGCTTTTGTTGAACCACACCTGACTGAGTCGTGCATGTAGTGTTTGGTGCTTTGTATGCTGTCCTATTGTGCTTTTTACTTCCCCTTTGACTTGTGCACTTGTAGTTATAAATTCACCCCTTTTATAATTTGAATTAATATGTTATTAATATATCTACTTCAACACTGGCCTGTTATGTGCCAAGCAGTAAAAGTAACCGAGTCATTCAATATCAGAATCTGAGCGCCACAAATACAAGTGGCTCATTTAGGTTTTATTTATTTATTTTTAAACG
>OMMV01220191.1:0-12437 GCA_900302635.1 Chatrabus melanurus | reverse complement strand
TAACGACAACACAAATCTGTAGTTTTATTTTAATTTTAACTACCGGGTACCATGTTTCATAATTTTTACAACTATGGCTGAATTTTTCTGTATTTTATTTTTTCCCCAAAATTTTATTTTATTTATTTATTTTTTTTTCAAAATTTATTTGATTTATGGAAATCATTCCGCGACCCACCCCTCGGCGTCCCGCGACCCCCACTTTGGGAACCCCTGCCATAGACCAAGGCTGTGGAAATGAAAGAAATTCACAAACAAGCTCATTTTAAGACATATGGAGATAGGTTTATTCCCTAAACCAAGCCCAGACTGCCGATGGAAGTAGCATAATGAATTGTGAAGTGTATAGGACTATAATATCTGGTCAGATGAACCCAACTGCTGCCAAACTGACAGCACGGTGCTTCACAGTTCAGCTGGATAATGACCAAAAGCATTCTGCCAAAGCAACCCAAGAGCTTCTCAAGGCAAAGAAATGAAATGTTTCACCCAACAGAGCTTGCTTTTCATTTACTAACGAGCAGCACCTGAAGGAGGCTGCACTAAAGACCTGGAAAAGCATCTCAAGGGAGGAAACTCAGCATTTGATGATGTCTGTGGGATCCAGACCTCAGGCAGTCATTGACTACAAAGGATTTTCATCCAACTATTAACAGTAATCCTTACTTATATTTATAATGATGGTAGTTTGTCCAATTACTTTTGGCCTTTGAAAATGGGGGGACTATATAAAAATGGTTGTAATTCATTTGTAGAGCAGGTAGCTCAGCGGATAAGGCGCTGGTCTGCCAATATGTAGACCTGGGTTCGAATCCAGCTCATGCTACCTGTCTGTGTCCTTGGACAAGACACGTAATCTGCATTGTCTCAGTCCACCCAGCTGTAAAAATGGGTACCGGCCTTGGCTGGGGAAGTAAATGTGAGGCATCATTGTAAAGTGCTTTGAGCATCTGCTAGATGGAAAAGCGCTATAGAAATGCAGTCCATTTAATTCCTTAATGGTTAATGCAATATTTTGTTAAACCCTTTGAGTTAAAGTTGAAAGTTCAAGCTTCAATCATGTCTTGATTGCATCAATTCCACCCCATTGTGGTGGTGTACAGAGGCAAAATTACAAATATTGTGACACTGTCCAAATACTTAGTGTTTCCCCTACAGTATTATAGGCCTGGCGGGTTGCCAGGCCAAAAAGAACCCCTGCCAGGCCAGAAATATTTTGTTAATAACACCAATGAAAAATACTGCCAAATATCCATTAATTTGAATGTCAATAATAATTTCAGCACATCCACAGCGCTTTGAATCTGGTATTGTCTCACACATACAATCTTCTGTGGAGTAACTGTTATTTTTATAGTGATTTCACAGCGCACTAATGTGCTTATTATTATCATTATTATTATTATTAATAGTATTGTATTTTGGCAATAGTGCCACGTTAAAAACTCCCGCTGCTGTCTACTTCAATTAAAGTTAGCAATCAGAGCTTTCAATAGAAGGCGTCAGATGTCAGAATCTGACATCTGCTCCACAGATTTTGACTCCTATCGATGTAACAAAAGTCAGACATTGCCCTCCACCTCCTCTGTCCTGGAATATATTTTTGTGCTCGACATCTTTTTTTCATGAAACGCTCTCACCATTCACGCAGTGTAGTCCAGTGGCCAAATGGGATTTTAGGGGCAAAGTATGTTTGGTGGTATGTATGATGTTTTATTGTTGATTCTGGTACTCTGGCATGTCCTGAGCAGGAATCACTCTGGCACCCTTGGGGAAAAATTTTTATGGGTTACACAGGGGTCAAAATTTAAAAATCCATAACATTCAGTCATACATAGTATAAACTATACCTTTTTGGACCTTTATGATCAGACAAATAATATGGTATACTTTTCAATATGATTGGAGTATTTTTAAACTCACATCACCAAGTCCCATGGACTCAGATATTTAAAAACTGATTGAGAACTCTGATTATTTATTTATTTATTTTTAAACCAGGCAGGGCGGCCTAGTGGTAAGCGCGACCACTTTCAGTGTGGAAGGTTCCCGGTTCGAACCCCACCCCTGCCCATTCTCCATGTAATGTGGAGTTGTGTCAGGAAGGGCATCCGGCGTAAAATTTGTGCCAAATCTACATGCAGATCTGCTGTGGTGACCCCGAGTTTCAATTGGGAGAAGCCGAAAGTAGATTTTTAAACCATCAGTGATTAAGCTTTGTGGGACTGTGGTAGGATTACATAAATAATGAGCACATCACTAAACTTTAGCTTTAGCATTTCTGAGCACCTCACATTTTTCTGCGCAATGCACCTCACCATATGGGTGGTATTCGGTGAGTACTACCAGGCCTGAAAAATATTCTAGCGGAAACACCGACTTATGTACTTGACTATAACTACTTCACTGGCGTCCTTTGACTGGCTGCTGTGCGTTTTATGATTAATTTAAATATTCTGCTGTTTGTTTTGAATGGTCGAGCCCCCTCCTACAGCAAATGCCTTTTACACTATCTGCAGAGTTCTCAGGACATCAGAGATGTGTTTGAGCCCGTCTGTCTAGACGGAGCTTTAAAGTTGACTGTGCATTCACAGCGGAGGACTCCTCAACAGCCTTGGCAATCAGCTCTGCCTCTGCTATCCACATATTTAAATCGCAAAGCATATTTCTACTGGCTAGTATTTGAATAACAGCTGGATGTTTACCTCTTTATCATTGTGGTCTTATTGTGTTCCTACACTCTTTATCAACGTGCTGCTTGGTCATTTAGGATTTTTATGGCCATATTATTTACAGGCTCTGTTGTCTTTACAGGATTTATTATTCTGTGGTTTGCTGCAGCACTTTGGTCTCTGGTAGTTGTTTTAAGGTGTATGCGGTCAAGTCCATACGTAGTTGGACAGTGACACAATTTTTATAATTTTGCTTCTGTACACCACCACATTGGAGTTGAAATAAAAAAATCAATATGTTCTTGTAGTGTGTAGATTTCAGCTTTAATTCAGGGTGTTTAACAAAAATATCACATTAACCATTTAGGAGTTATGGCTATCACTTTTACAGCCAATTTTTGTTGATAAGTCAGGGGGATGGGCACATGAACATTTCCAAGTCACTGAATATATCTTAGACTTCACTTACATCAGTCATTAAGAAATATAAACAGTATGGTACTGCATGGTAAATCTGTCTGGAATAGGCAGTTCATGTACAACAAGGAGACTAGTGAGGGAAGCCACCACGAAACCCATGTCAACTCTGAAGGAGTAAATAGGCTTCTGAGTCTGTGATTGGAGAAACTGTCCATCGTTCAACTTTTGTCTGTTGCATCACCACTTGCAGCTTCGTGGCTGAATGGGACAGAGAAGGATTTTCAAACAAGAAAACTAGGCTCCAGTCTCCCATGTGCCTTCTGGCAAACTGCAGGTGAAATTTCATATCTTCTTTGTCAGAAAATCCTCTGTGCCACTCCACCATGAAGCTGAATAACTGGTGGTACAACAGACAAAAGTTGAACTCTGCACAGTTCTTACAGTCACAGCTACAGAAGCCTGTAACTCCTTCAGAGTTGGCATAGGTGTCTTGGTGGCTTCCCTCACTAGTCTCCTTCTTGCACATTCCCTCAGTTTTTGAGAACTGCCTACTCCAGATAAATTTACCATACTCTTCGTATTTGTTAATGGTTTATGTAAATGAAGTCCAAGACTTATTCAGTGACTTGGAAATGTTTATGTATTCATCCCCCTATTGTCTAAAGGAAACTCGCTGTAAAAGTGATGATTTGTATTTAAAGTCCATCCATTTTCTGAACCCGCTTATTCCAGTTAAAGGTCATGGGGGGAGGGAGCCTATCCCAGCGATCAATGGGCGAGACACAGGATACACCCTGGACAGTCGGCCAGTCTGTCACAGGGCCTGTATTTAAAATAAATGATTCCTAAAAGGTGAATGTGATATTTTTGTTGTTCAACACCTTGAGTTAAAGTTAAGTCTCCACTACAAGCACATTGTGATTGTTTCATTTCAACTCCGTTGTGGTGGTGTATAAAAACAAAATTACAAAAATTGTCATTGTCCAAATACTTGTGTACCTGACTATAATAAATAAATAAATAAAAAGTGGTAACACTTCACAGTAAGGGAACATGAATTATCCTGAATTAATACATTAATTCATGCCACCCAAATCGAGACATTGAATTGTGACATATTGTTGTCGTCATCATTTTGGCTGCAACTGCCTGTATGCAGCATGACGTTTTTTGTTTGTTTGTTGTTTTTATGATTACCCTGCGTGCTGCCACACGAGCAGAGAATTGTAATGTGTGTGTGTGTGTGTGCGTGAATAAAATAACTAAAAACAATGGCTGAATGGATTTTCAAAAAATTTGGTGGGAATATTACTTGGGATCTTGTTCTTGTCTAAAAACACATTTGCCATAATATCTCCAGTACCAATGTGGCTGCAGATTTGATCAAAAGCTCATACTGTTAATGTATGAAGTCATATATAGGGAAAAAGCCACCTTACTTGACTATGTCTGCTCCCTTGAAGCTCACTGCATGTATTGCTGACAATGAGTATTCATAATTCATGATATAAACTTATATCTCAGTGTGTAGAGTGCGCAGTGTATGCATCAGCCCTCTGATGCCTTTGATTGTTTGTTTTTTTATGCAGGGTGAGGTATCGGTTAGTTAACACTTACACTCGAGTTGTCTTTAAATGGTTAATAAATTATACAGCGATTATACAGAAGTATATAACCTGCTAATTTCTTCATCTTTTCTGCTCTGCTTATTTGTTTTCATCTGCTGAAATAGTTCTCATGCTGGTAATCCACTAAGGACTAAGAATGGCCATGCAGCTAAACTATAAACATTACGATCAAGGAGTATAACCGCGTCTGCAGTTATCGTCTGATAAATCAGCAGCTTTGTCCTTTTTAACACGAGGATGTGCAAATTGATTGGCATTCTCAAGTGGCCGAGCAAAATGATGGCTAGAAAGTAAATGACTGAAAGAGCTGTAATGATGGTTAGGGAGAGTAAGTGGAGGAGAGGAGGGATGGAGAGCGAGGAGGAGAGGAATACACAAACAGGCTGTACTGGGAATGAGGGTGCACAGTGCAGAGAAAGAAAGAGAATAAAATAACGTAGAGGGTCCCAGAAAGCACAGAGGAGGCAAAAGGAGCTGACCGCTTTGACAAAGAGCTTCATAAAAGGGAGATTTTAGCCTCTGTGGATTTAATTTTTACTGTCTTCACCATCATTTTTGACTTCTACAATGACCTCCCACACACGCACACGCACACACATACACATAGGTGGTTTCAGTTTTTACATCAAGCCACATAAGTGCACCTTCTCTCTTTCTCCTCCTTATTCTGCCTGTTACAGTTCTCTTGCTCTTTTCTATCCAGGTTTAAAGCACTTAGTACTTGTCCTTCACTGATGCATCACTCTATTCAGCTCTCCATCCTCTTCTCTCTCTCTCTCTCTCTCTCCCACTGTGTCTCGCTGTCTCTCTATGCCTCCCAACGAGATTTCTTACCTCACCGGAAAGAAGTACGCTCCGTCTTGTTGTTTTTACATTCCCAGCAAATTTAGTCCTGCTTCTCCCTCAACTCTTTCAGTTTGTCTTCGTCTCTCGCAGTCACTCTGTCACCCCTCCCTCTCTCTCTCTCGCTCTCTCTCTCTGTCTCTCGCTCTCTCTCTCTCCCTCTCTCCCCAAGCACATGTACATCCCCTGACACTTCTCCTCCTCTGCTCCCTCCCTGTTGACTCACCCTCCCTCTCCTCTCTCTCATTCTGCATGTAGTTGTATAACTTATCACCCTGATCCGTTCTCTGCGCCGATAATTGGTGCGTCCCTGCAGCAGCTGCTAACATGCTTTATTTAGCTGCTCAGGATTAGCTATTCCAATTAGCTGTCTAATGCTAATAAGAAAGTGAAACTGTAAGCCATCATGTATTTGGTACCATGGGATAAGAGGAGTTGCATGTTTGTTCTTGCCGGTGCAACAAATGTGCACCTCAAACATTATCACAAATACACGTGCACACATACACCTATCCACACACACACACGAGTGCGCTGAGGGTACGTTTGGATTTTAACAGATGGTGAAACACTTCCCCTTGTGTATCAGCAGTGCTCTGTCTCCTTCTATCTCTGTAATGAACTAGGTTTCAGTAACAAACCTTTGGGCTTTGCCATCACCATGGTTACCAAACACTGCGATTGCCTGCTTTGTGCGTGTGCAAATGCGGCGCATGTGCGCATGTGCTGTGAACACTCAAACGTGTGCACGCGCACACGTTTGAGTGTTCACAGCCTTGTTGCATGTTCCTATGGACGAGTTTTGCATGTGCTCACACTTGCATGTGCGCATACATGTGCGCGTGTGTCTGTTACGGTCTGTGTCTCCGCAGCGTGTTCGTGCATACACTTGAGTGTTTCTGTTGATTTTGGTGCTTTTGTTTTGCTAAAGAGCTGACAGGCTGCTTTTCTCTCAAGCACCCATGTAGCCACTCAGAGAAGAGCACAATTAGACGTCACATTCAGAGTTTTTTATATAAGACAGTGATAATAATTATATAATCCCATGAATAAAGGTAGCAGGTGATATGAATTTAAAATAGGTTTCCTATAGCACAAAAAAAAATGAATACAGCATTTTTAACAAGAAAGGCAAAAGTTGAACTTGAATTTGAACTTGGCTCACCTTTTCTCTGAAAAGCAAAACAGGATGAAAGCAGCTAATGCTAATGCAGCCATCTGTGAATATGAATATGAACTCAAAAGGTCCATAATGTTCGTTGTTCTTATCGCTGAGCAGACTGCAATCGTGCGGGAAGGGAAAGCAGTCATTTCTTTTCCTCATGGTGCAGTGGAATACAGACGGAGAGTAATGTCTAAATGATAGATTAACAGAAAATAAACACTTATTTTGATAATTGATTAAGCTGTGATTTATCAAAGTGCCCAGCTGACTGGTTCTCATTTCCAACCATACAGATTTGCTACATTTTCTGTTGAATGCAGCGAGGTGGCCAAGCAGTTAGTGCGCTTGTGTTCAATGCGGAAGGTTCCCGGTTCAAGGCCACCCCTGCCCATTCTTCATGTAATGTGAAGTTGCGTCAGGAAGGGAATCCGGCATAAAACTTGTGCCAAATCAACATGCAAGTCAAGATTGAATCTGCTGTGGTGACCCCGAGTTGAAATTGGGAGAAGCCGAAAGAACTTACTATCACTATAAATTGAATATATTTTAGCATGAAAAAAAATTCTGTGTAAATTAATAGATTGATCATAAAAATCATCAACATCAGTGAAATCTAGGAAGCTACACAGAATGTGCATACCTCCTTCAGGGTAGTAATGACCCTAGAGTGGGTAGAGTCTATAAGTAGGGATAGCCTGGATGTTACATATATGTAATACATTGCAAAAACAGAAATATCTCAAAAAAGGTACATTTTCAAGACTTCTAACCTTCACCATCGTGTTCTACGAGTGATTTTACATCTAGCACGACTGCTGTTACACCAGCAAATCGTCGTCTACATACAGAAACGTAGGAACCCGAAATTGCATTTTGTCCATCTTCTTCTTCCTTAGTCGACGGGGATAACTCGACACCACAGCTACTTATGGCACTACTTTTTATATCAATCTGTTCCATTCCGTATGAGCAAGTGCAGTGACATCTTAGTTTTATCCTAGCTTCAAATATTTTCAAGTACAGCCGAGAAAAGTAAATTTATATACTTGCTATATATGCTGTGCACAGGTGGCCATACTACATGGCTTTCTGTGATTAAGTCACAACAAAAATAAACACAAACGAGTATAAAAACAATTAAAATAAATTAAAGAATGAAGTAGGGAAGGCAATGCCAAAAAGTACACCAACAAGATAGTAGGGGATAATTCTAATTAACTGGCAAAGTGCAAGGGTCGTCCCTACTTCTTTACACTTTTCAGACGAGCTTTACTGTAGAAAGATGACGCTTACAACTCTCAATCCATGAAAGAGCAGATCAGAATGACTAATAGTTACACATGTAATTGTATGCACACCACCAGACATTCCTTTACCAAAAATGTTGTTCAAAATGTTGAGGTAGAGTAGGATCACCTCCAAAATTTACTCACTTCTTCTCTGATCCAGCAAATATCTCTCTACAGTATTTCATTGTAATACGTCCTCCACTTGCGATACAGTGTCTGCACTGTGCACACAGACCAGGAGCAATCACATAACCTCATTAACCTGCCCTGTTGCCCGAAGTAGTACTGATATTCGACTTACTTATCATTGCAATATTTGTAGTTACATTGACGCATTTGCAGACATATTGCTCTACTGGCAATGTATCTTTCAGTTCTTGTCCCGCTGTGTTATCATTTGAAGGTGTATATTCCTTATTGCCAGTGCTAGGTGTCCAAAGATGCAGTGTCGCATCACACCAAGCTGTTTCCAGCAGGTATAATGGTGCGTTATTACAGAAGAAAAACATCTAAAGCATGAAGTAATACTGGGTTTTGGCATCAGTCCCTCAACAGGAAAGAGGAATTCTTTTACACACATTTGCACCAGCTGTTACTGGGGGAAAATATATCATCGACTAATTATAATAAATCATAAGCCAATGTGACCGTAATGCCTGTTTGCATAAAGCCGGCAGCACACATAACGATGGCACACAACGATTGTGCGTCATGGTGGGATTGTACATGAACGCGTTGTCTCGCAGTGTGTATGTTGTATCTATGATAGGATCCTGTGTTTTGGTCATTTGGGGTTGTATTGCCGGATGTTGAGCATGCTTGGAACTTCTGCAATATAATCTGTCATATTTCAGCATGATGGCATATTGCAAGATTTTCTTACACACACACATGCATACATGCTACATATTTGCACTTGATGGCACAGACCTACACTACATGTATGCATGACACACTCACCCATCGCCAAAAACCACAGAGTTGTACCTTCCAGAAGGACTGGTACCCAGGTATATACTTCTCTGCCAGTACACACGAGGTTGTCCACAGCAACCCGAGTTGGTCTCCCCATCAACCAAGCATAACATCACACCCTCTTGCACTGGTTCTGAACCCTCCTCCATTGCCACAAGCACTGGACCATAGTATAAACCAGGGGTCTGCAACCTTTACCAAAACAGCCATTTTGTCCCCTCTCTCACCAAATAAAAGTTATCTGGAGCCACAGAACATGTTTGACCTTTAAAATAAATGAACGAAGATAAAGCAGCTTATAAAGTTTTATATATATATATATATATATATATATATATATATATATAGTTAAACTATAGTTTTTGTTTACATATTATATGTTGCATTTATGAAATTACAGGACTATAAAGAAAAGTGTCAACATTTTATTGCTTTTTTTTTTTTTTTTTTTTACTTGTTAGAACAAAGGAAAACACCAAACTCTTATAAAGGGGAAAAAGTACACTGGCATGTGTCAGCATACTTTGCAATAAATTGAACAGAACAATGCAGGCTTATTTGAGTCCTCCCCATATTTTTGGAAAATGAATAAAATAAGAGATAGCCCATTTTGAAATAAATAAAGCCAAGAGCTGCAGCCCTATAACTTAAAAAGTAAATATCAAAATAGGCCAGTTTGTATTTTTATTACTACTAAAGTTTACCTGTGATTTTTTTTTAATTTTTATTAAAACACATTCATGTATCATCATTTATAATTGAATTTTGACAATTTCTTTTGCTTTTGTTGGATGACAATATGTGGCGATGCTTACGGCATAAATTGACATGTTGTCTCATGGGTGTAACAACAAATAAGGCATATTGTTGTCGGAGACTGCTGCTTGTGACTGGACACGCACACATGGTGTGAGCAGGTCCAGTACCGCTCCGGCATGCGAAAGTGGAGCAAGAGATAAAGTTATGCTCCAAGTTTTGTTTTTTTTTTTTCTTCAAATTTGTTGCTCCACACTCTGGCCAAAGTCCTTCCGATCCGATCCGCTCACATGCCCTGATGTACAGCGATTAAAAAGTACTCACCCTCAGCAGAAACAGAGCGTCTGTCCAATCTGTTATCACAGATGAGTATTTTGTCTCGATTGTGATCAATTTTGTGTGACAAATCAGCTGACTCTAGGCAGAAACGGCAAAAACAAAGTTCTCCCCTTCTGTGAGGGTGCTCTGTCTGATTGGTTCCCTGAAAAGGTGCTGTAGTGACATCTCAGCGCGTTTCTGAAAAGTTCAGAGTTTTTCCAGCTTAAAGCACTCGGAGCAGCTGCACAAAATGCGGAGGGCTCTGAAGACGCTGGGTGTGGCTTTTTTTTTGCTCTCTATGCGCCCAAGCTCCGTTCTCAGTTAGAGCCATTGAAAAAAGACACTGCCGCTCAGAAATTAAATGCTATATGGACATGAGGCTACAGGCAGCCTCTGAGGGGGAGCTAAAGAGCTGCATGCGGCTCTGGTGCCGTGGGTTGCCAACCCCCAGTATAAGCAAACATCGTGATGTGTAAGCAGTTTTGCTGCAATATGTTGATACGTTATGGTGCAATCGTATTGTAACACACCATCTTGATGTGTGCAGCCAACTTAATTAACTGAACACATTTTTCTATATCTACACCCTATCTTGACAACCTATAGCGCACAGTCTAGTGCATTTGGGGTGTGTCCAACTCCACTTTGCTATCTGCATGGCACATAATCGGAGTGAAAGTAAGGGTCTCTTAATTAATCATGGTTGCATTTTGGATGTAACATGGATTGCACCAAACAGATGTGTCATCTGTCAACCCCTTTAAGAGTCATGTGCGCTTGAACCTGGCTCATTGCTATTTAGATGGCGGACTCAGTAAGTGACAGAAGTGAGAGGCTTTCTGGTGAGGGAACGGATCTATGCACAAAGTGTCACGCACACACCAGATCATTTACAGGAGTAGCAGCTCCCTGAGTTGAAGTACTTGAGTGTCCTGTTCCTGGAACACCACCTCCATCTCTGTTCACCCAGTCTCCTCTATATCCCATCAGTCACAGCCAGCCCCCACCCTCTCATGGCCAACCCCTTCTTGGTGCTCCCCCCCTGCAAACCAAGACATTAAGTAAACCAGTGTAAAAACATGATACAAAGAAAAAATATTCAAGTTTGGCATTTTTTTCATTAGTTATTACTTTTGTTTTATTTTTAATTTTTGGTTTCAGTTCAGTTTATTTGCAACACATGCAAATATTCTTACCATTGCACGGATGGAAAATATTTATTTCTTTTATATGACACCTAAATTGATCCTTGTCATTTGATATTTTACTTAAAATTAGACGGGTGTTTCTTCTTGGAACAGGAAGCCGAAAGCAGCGGGGCAGAGACGGCTCTCTGTCTGCTCAGTAGTTGACTACGCCTGGCAGGCGAGCCGCCGACAAACTGCCGAGCTCAGCGAGAGCTGTTGAGGCCCGAAGTGGAGTGTGTCGAAACACACGTCTGCTTTCCACACTCCAACAAAAAAACGCAATAGGAACTCTTCAACTGACAGCACTTGTATGGCTGCTAAAGATGCCACCGCAACACTGCGTAAGCGTCTAATCAGCTCATCGTGTACTGTATTTAGCTTCCGCTTCTCACAGATGCATTTTTACAAAAATGTAGTGGAGTCGTCAGGATATTTTTAAATATTGGATATTTCTGCCTGTGGAAGGAACGTTCCGCAATTCACACCGAGAGGGATTAACTCTGCTGAGCCTGAAAATTCCAGTTTATAGCCGGCACCGAAGAGCTAGCAGAAATAGCCAGTTTAGCTCCAGCTAGCATGAAAAAGTGGACAAAAGACATCTGAAACACTGAATATTCATAATAAATTGCATATGTCCATAAATTTGAACATGTTTCCACATTGTTAACAAGAGTTGGTTAATTGATCATCACCACAAATATCCCAAAATAGCATGTAAATTGAGTGCCATCATTTTCCATCAAAAGTTGTCCTTTCCATCAATTCATGGATTCTAGTAATTTTGCAAGAAAACTTGGAAGAGATGGCTCAAAATACACATCATTTCTCTGCCCTGGTTGCTGATGGATATATAGCAATAGAATCATTTGGTTTCAGTTTCCTTCATTTATTTCACAGATTTTTTTTTATGTCTGTTTTGTAGCCAAATAATAAATTGTATCACATTTGTAAAGTTGTTAGTTTAATTTTGTGAAATTGGTTCAAGGTATTGCCTTTATTCTTTTTTTCCCTGGAATACCTATCATCTCAGCATTCAATCTGAGGTGATTTCATTTGATAAAAAGAAGCTTAACTTTTGAATCTGTGAGACAAACTGGACCCAAAAACTGAAAATATGCCCATTAAAAGCCCATTCCATTTTTGTCTCTTGCTCTGGCTTCTGGCTCTTCTTGGTCATACTGTAA
>OMMV01220150.1:0-11456 GCA_900302635.1 Chatrabus melanurus | reverse complement strand
TCTGTCATCTTTGAGGCTTTTGCTGGCTAGACAAGCAGTGGAGTACTTGGATGCATGCGATGGAACATTGTCCTGCATAAAGAAGAAAGTATCTTCTAAAAACTGGCAGTCAGTTTGGGAGTTGATTTTAAGTCCATCTTCAATCTGAAAAGGTCCAACTAGCTCATCTTTAATAATAGCAGCCCATACCAGTACCCCTCCTCCACCTTGCTGGAGTCTGACTCGAAGTGGTGCTGTGTGTCCATTAGTGATCCAGCCACAGGCCCATCCATCTGGTCCATCAAACCAGTCTTATTTCATCTGTCCATAAAACCTTTGAAAAATCTGTCTTCAGATATTTCTTGGCCCAAACTTGATGTTTCAACTTGTGAGTCTTGTTCGGTGGTGGTCGTGTTTCAGCCTTCCTTACCTTGGACATGTCTCTGAGCACTGAACACCTTGTACTTCTGGACACTCCAGGTAGGTTGCAGTAATGGAATATGGTGGCACTGGAGGATAATGGGTTCCTGGTAGCATCACGTGCAATTCTTCTCAAGTCTTTTGCAGTTAATTTTCTTATCCACATGTTCCTTGCGACCCAGTTGACTATTTGCAACAAAACATTCGATTGTTCGGTGATCACACCTCAATAGCTCAACTATTTCAAGAGTGTTGCTTCCCCCTGAAAGGCATTTTACAATTTTTGACTTTTCAGTGTCTGTTAAATCTCCTTTTTGGCCCATTTTGCCAGAGGTAAAGAAGCTGCCTAATAATTATGCACACCTTGATATAGGGTGTTAATTACTTTAGGCCACACCCTCCCTCATTACATAAATACATATCAGCTGAGAATGCTTAAATCCAATATTCAGGTTTGTATAGCTTGGAGTTGGAAAATATGCATAGAAATGATAAGGTCAGAATACTCACTTGCCTAATAATTTTGCACACAATGTATTGTGTTCAGTGTTTAGGAATTACAGCCATTTTTATACACAGTCCCTCGTTTTTTTCAGAGGCCATAAGTAATTCGACAAACTAAATATACGGATTATTGTTAACACAATTCATCACTTTCACAGCCAGTTTTCTGTAGGTAAGTGAGGTGATGGATACATGAACTTTTCCAAGTCACTGAATATGTCTTAGACTCTATTTACATCAATCAGTAAGAGACTAGTGAGGGAAGCCACCAAGATACCCATGACAGCTCTGAAGGAGGTATAGGCTTCTGTTGCTGTGACTGGACAAAATGTGCATCGTGCAGCTTTTATCTGTTGCATCTCTGGTTACAGACTTTCATGGGGGCCTGGTACAGAGAAGGATTTTCGCAATAAAAAGAAGGCATATGGGAGACTCAAGCCTAGATTTGATCTGTTTTCTTGTATTAAAATCCTTCCCACTTCCCACTCCACCATGAACCTGTGACCAGTGATACAACAGGCTAAGGCTTCACTATCCCCAGTTTCTCCATTTACTTCTACACAAGCCTATAACTCCTTCAAGGTTGTCATGGGTGTCTTGGTGGCTTCCCTCACTAGTCTCTTTTTTTAAACGGTGGCTCAGTTTTTGGGAACTGCCTCTTTAGCCAGATTTTATGCCAGATTTAGCATGCAGTACCATACTGTTTGTATTTCTTAAAGATTAATGTAAATGAAGTCCAAGACATATTCAGTGACTTGAAAATGTTCGTGTAACCATCCCCTGACTCATACTTGCTGTAAAAGCGATGATTTGTATTTACAATAATCCTTATATTTACTTTGTCCAATTATTTATGGCCTTTGACCATGGAAAAACAAAGAAAAACTGCAAGCCAACAAATCCGAGAAGCTGGAGCAATCAAGTGTTTAGAATTTTTCTATGCTATATGATCTAAAGAATTTATCACATGTCACACAATGTGCAGCTACTGAAAACATTAGTGGTCAAAACACAATTATACAAAAGTGACCAATGTTGGGATTTGATAACTCATTTAGACAGATTAGTAGTTTTAGCAATCTTCTGTATTTCATCACTGCTATGGATTTTTCTGGTATCTTTAACATGTACTTGTATTATCATTCAGTTTTTAGGAAAACGTGTAACAAATGTATTAATTATTTACCGATTTATTGTGGACTACATTTTGAAGACTGTATCTACCAGAGGCAGTTGTCATCATAACCCCACAATAATCTACATACTACAATATGCACCAGGATAGCACAAAATAAAAGTGTATCTTTCTGGGTTTATTGTACAGTTTCTGAAAAAAATCTTAAATATCGTTCAGTTATACACAAGTCTGCACTGTTACAAACACTGAGGAGACCGATTCTACCTGATGGAGAGGTTGTATATCTGTTAGCACAGTACTGCCACACTGTGTCAGATGCAGTAATAGGCTTTTTGCTGCTGTGACCCACCTGACAGACACTGAAGCTGACGAGCTACATGTCAACTTAAGAACGGACAGAGGCTGAGCTTTTAATGCACACGGCTGACAGCAAGGAACACCAACTATTTGAGGTCATGAGTAAATCAGTAATATGAAACTTTATTGCTTAAATGCGTTGGAGGAAGAAAGCTACTACTCGCTACTATCTACTTCCACTTGTCCTGACAAATATCTAATTTTCAATAAAGGCTGATTTTTATGACTTTGTATGGATGAACTGGATTACTATAATACGTATTGTTTGTTATGATCTTAACTGATCCAATTCTATTTGTGATCATGGTGAGTTAGGGGACTATCCAAAGACTAACATATCAATATATTCTCAGAAAATAAGAATAGAGTGAGCCTAGAATATAAGGAGACAAAAACATCCTTTGTACACTTTCAGATTAGTTAGGTAATCCAGTCCCACAAACTGGATTAAGCAAATTTTGAAAAGTATTTTTGAAGACGACTCAGTTGCAGAAAAGAAAGTAAACATTATTGCTGTAGATTTACTTAACCCGGTTCTGCTACACTGTGTGACACAACAAATTTAAATAGAGATTACAAAGACTGGCCTTTTCATCTGCGGAATATAACAAAGATTCAGCCTATTCTATCCACAGCCGATGCAGAGACAATGGTTCTTGCTTTTGTTTCACCTAGAATTGACGACTGTAATTCTTATTTTCTGTCTTGCCACACACTAGCATTAGGAGTCTTCAATTGGTTCAGAAAGCTGCTGCTAGAGTTCTAAAGAGGAGAAGAAAATGTGACCATATTAGCCTAGTTTTAGCCTCACTACTTCATGTGAGGTCAGATTTTAAAGTACTGTTGTTAATTTATAAAATCCTAAATGGACTAGTGCCCTCTTATCTGGTAGATCTTGTAAAATCTTATGTCCCGGCCCGTGCTCTGCGTTCTCAGAAAGCAGAATAATTGCCAGAAGAATAATTGTAAGAAGTCAGCGGGTCCCAGAGCTTTTTCCTATCGTGCACCTGCTCTCTCTCTGGAACAGTCTGCCAGCTGAGATAAAGCAATCTGATTCTGTTTAGTCTTTTAATTCCAGATGATTTAAGACACATCTGTTCTCGCTAACCTATCATTGTGAGCAGCTACATCAGTGGCTTGCCTGTTATTTTGATGGGTCGCATTACCCATCGGGAATGATTCAGTCTCATCAAACTGTGGGTTTGGGTGGTACGGGCTGAGCATGGAACTGCCAATGAGCTTTGATATATAGATGTTATACATCTATATAGCAGCTTTGTCCTTCTCATTGAAGGTTTTTATTCTTTTTCGTTCTTTGCCCCTGCCTGGTGGTATACTTTAACCTCCTAAGACCTGAGCTTGAACAGGAATTAGGATTTGGAGGGAAAAAAATGATGCTCCCGTATGGGGACGCACGGTCTCAGGAGATTAATTTATATAGTTATTTATATAGTTAGTTTAAGTTTTACAGCGCGTTTATATGACATGTTTGGCTGTCAATTTGCTTTTATATGATTGATTTTATTTGTAAAGTGTTTGTCTTCCATTATCTCATTTTATTTTTTGGTTGTTTCTTTGTTTTTAATTTTCTTTATTAAATTACAGATAGAGAGACCACCAAAAAGAAGTTATGTATTTTTAAAAATGGAACATGGTCACACATTTTACTTATTTCTAAATATTACATATATAGCAGCTTTTCATTCTATTTTTTGAAGTTTTGTGCATAAAACTTTTGTACTGTATATGTGCTGAATATGCATTTATTTAACACGCATCATGAAGTAAAGCTACACTTTCAGTCATGTGTTGCTTTATTAAAATGTCATATCAGTCCTACAGACTGCTCTGAATTACATGTGTGACAATATGGTAAAATTCTCACTGTCATTTTTTTCATTTATCTGCTTGTGTATTTGCTGCAGTGATCTACTCTATGATTGGATGAATACCTGTGTCCAATGTGGACAACAGGTGTTGCTGGCTGGTGTTCCAAACCCACCCCTCCCCCATTTCCACTCAAATCCCACTGAAACCAAAGGCTGGATGAGCAGGAAAGCAGATGTGTGCAGGTGAACTGCACTCTTAAATAGGAAGAGGAGGAAAAGGAGATGAGCAGAGCCACTGATGGGAAAGAAGTCCATCATGGTCTGTAGAACAAATAGGAGGCTCACTTTAATTTACACTGAGTGCAACCCAGGGCTAGATGGGACTTTTTGTTTGTTTGTTTTTTAAGAGCTGCATTTATCCACTGACAGCAGTGAGCAACAAATTGATAAAATAAGATAATTCGAGCATTAAAAACTGCAAAAAAAAATAAAAATAAAAAAATATATATATAGAGGGTGTTATGCATGCTATCTTACAACGCCAAATCAGAAAAAGTTGGGACATATGGGAAATGCAAATAAAATAAAATAAAACCTGCAGTGATTCTTACATTTACTTTGATGTCTGTTTCATTGCAGACAGCATGAACTCA
Source organism: Chatrabus melanurus (assembly GCA_900302635.1). Taxonomy (NCBI): domain Eukaryota; kingdom Metazoa; phylum Chordata; class Actinopteri; order Batrachoidiformes; family Batrachoididae; genus Chatrabus; species Chatrabus melanurus. The sequence continues at coordinate 6,576 of OMMV01220150.1, read as the reverse complement.
AGATATTTCATGTTTTGTGTGGTGAACTTCATTTCATTTGTTAAAATACAGTACATCCATTTCTGCATTTCAGGCCTGCAACACATTCCACAAAAAGTCTGGACGGGCACAATTTATAGCTCGTAATGAGGTTTAAAAAAATTAAATAATGACGTTATTTCAAACAGGAGATGTCAACAGGAAAATGTAATCGTGATGCATGATTTGGTACAAAAGCAGTACCCACAAAAGTGGATAAGAAAGTGTTTGAGGAGCAAAGATAGGTAGAGGATCGCCAGTTTGTCAACAAATATGTGAGAAAATTACAGAAATGTTTAAAAACAATGTTCCTTAAAGAAAGACCTGAAGGGATTTGCATATTTCTCCCTCTACAGTACATAATATCATTAAATGATTCAAGGAATCTCAGGGAATTTTAGTGTGTAAAGGGCAAGAGTGCAAGCCTAAGCTGAGCACCTGTGATCTCCGATCCCTCAGACGGCACTGCATCAGCAACTGTCATTCATCAATAGCTGATATAATCACATGGGCAAGGGATAACTTTGAGAAACCTTTGGCAAGCACTACAATACAGAGTTACATTCACAAATCCCACTTAAAACTTTACTGTGCAAAAAAACAAGCCTTATGTTAACCTTGTCCAAAAGTGGTGTCAACTTCTATGGGCTCGGAGGCATCTTGGTTGGACCATCACACAATGCAAACTTGTATTGTGGTCAGATGAATCAGTATTCCAGATGTTTTTGGGAAGAAATGGACGCCGTGTGCTCTGGACCAAGGACGAAAAGGACAGTCCAGACTGTTATCAGCAACAAGTCCAAAAGCCAGGGTCTGTCATGGTATGGGTTTGTGTCAGTGCCCTTGGCAAAGATAATTTAAACTTCTGTAATGGCAGCATTAATGCAAAACAGTACATTGAGATTTTAGAACAACATATGCTGCCTTCAAGAAGACTTCTTTTCCAGGGATGTCCATGCATTTTTCAACAAAACAATACAGAATCACATTCTGCACACATTACAACGGCATGGCTGCGGAAGAAGAGAATACGGAAACTGGACTGGCCTGCCTGCAGTCCTGACCTGTCCGCAACAGAGAATGTGTGGAGAATTTTGCAATGAAAAATGCAACAACGATGACCCAGTACTGTTGCACACTTTAAGACATGTTTGCAGGAAGAATGGGACAAAATAACACCTGAAATGCTTCATCGATTGTTATCCTCAATGCCAAAACATCTTTTAAGTGTTGTGAGAAGGAGTGGCAACCTTACAAAGTGGTAAATGCTTTAGCATTCCAAATTTTTTTGGAATGTGTTGCAAACCTTGAATGCAGGAATGGATGTATATTAACAAATGAAATGAAGTTGACAAGAAAAACATGAAATATCTTGGGTTCATACTGTTTACAATGAAATAAAAGTCAAAGTAAATGTAAGAATCACTGTGTTTTGTTTTGTTTGTTTTAATTTGCATTTTCCATTCCATTCCAACCTTTTCTGATTTGGGGTTTTATGTTGATCACAGAGTAGAAGGTCATACCACCACGTAAATCTCTGTCACACTTTCATGATTTGGGCCAGAAGTCATGACATAATCCATAGTAAATCCTGATACAAATTATAGGTCTGGACTATTCATGAGAAATTGCCATCTCATCATATGTCATGGATGGGCCTGATTGGTCTCAAGCGACTGAAATGGTCAAAAGTTTGTCGGCCGCTTGCAGCTACTGTGACACATTTTGACAACTTGTACCATCTTGTAGTAAGATTGTAACAGGTTGTGGTGTTTTCATACATCAACCTGCAATACTGCAATGCTGGCCTTTCATCTGCCTTTTTCATGAAGGTGTCCTGCTTATCTATGGCTGGGCCCACTCTCTCCAGAAGACCCTGTAACAGTCCATGTTGATCTTTCTGAAGATCTTGAAACTGCTCCTGTTGTCAAGTGCCAATTCTGCCATACTAACCATACTCTTTTCTTCTCAGTACCCATGGCCTTGTCAAATACTCCTGCCCTTGTACTGTTTGGCCAGCTAAATGTGCCACCAACACCGCCTTTTCACTATAAGAAGTGCACTAGCAGCGTTCAAGATAGCCTCCTCCTAGTCTAGCAATATGTGAATGTACACTGTGTCAGCCATGATGCAACACATAAAATAATGTTCTTATCGTTGGACTTTCCTGCCAATTCCCACATCCAAAATGTCAAAGCTGAACTCTTTCCTCAATCCTAGGGACTCCTCCCAAGTTAGTGGATACTCGTAGGGAACTCTTGAGGAGTTCATGCCATATCATCGTTACTGATCATGACTGCTCGTAGCAAATGTATAGATGTCTGGAACAGTTGTGCTTCCATCGTGAACACCTATGGCAACATCAGGACGACTCTTGGCAAGCTCAAAGAGTAGTATCCCAACTCCTACCAACATCTGGAAGTACCCTTATGAGCAAGCATTACCGTGATAGCGCAAAACTCGCCAATCATTGTGGCCCCAGTTGTGAAAGTGTGTCAGTTGTTTTAGCAATTGTCACAATGGTGAAGGCGAAGTATATTTTCCTTTCAATCTCATTTTGTTCAATTATAGAATTTGCCCAATTTATAGCTGATATTCCTCCTGATTGAGTAGACTCAGCTTTTCACTGGTTTCCCTGAGTTAACTACAAAATAAAGTCTGGAGTGTTAAAATCTCAGAGTAAAGTATTTCCTAGTTGATTTCAACTCTTAAAATGTTATTTTTACACCCTTGGTGCTAAACCTTCCACAGTGTTGGGAGTTATTTCTCAGAGTTGATAATATCAGTGTTGATGCAACACACTACACGTGTAATTTAACTCAACCCCAAGCATTAAGTGAGAAACAAGAAAAGAGTTCTAGTAACACATGCTGCAAATTTTTAATTATGGTGCCATGATGGTGCTGGTGCTTTCCAACCAGAAGGTTGTGGGTTCAAACCCAATCTATGTCCTTTCTATGTGGTGTTCCTTTACACCACAATCCATTACAGATTTGTACAAAAGTTGACTGATATTTTAAGAATGTTGACAAAAAACAATTGCAAAATGACAGAGATTCCATTGAGTGACATAATGCGACTACTGGGTTTTGTCCGCTTGTGATAACTGTCATTCCAGTCAGGCTCTCTCGATAAATGTCATTCCAAAAGTCATGGCGACAGATGGGTAAGTCCTGCTAAATATTGACATTTAGTTGTTTTTTCAAATCCAATATTGTTGTAACGTCATCTCTTATAACATTTAAGAAGCTCTCCATCTCTTCCTCCATCCACACATACTACACCATGTATTTTAAGGCTCAGTCACACTATAACGTTTACCTCAGCATTTGGTGAATGCAGTGAAAGGGAGAGAAAGGTGGCCAAACGTCAGCAAAAATCATGTTCCCGGAGTTTGGTAGTGAACCTCAAACGCAGCACGGCATTCCACAACGTTATGCTAGTGGAGGCCAGCAGAGGCGGGCATTAGCCAGTGTTCTATTACAACAAGCGGGACCTTTGCCAACGTATGGGAGAGGGGTTCGACACACCACTGTCCAGTGATTCTGAGCAGGCAGGGTGATGCAGCACCCAGCATAGACAATCGCACCAGTAACTTTGGGTAGCAGATGCTAAAGGATGCTTCCGGAGGCTACCTTGATCGTAGCGGAGATTAACTTTCTCTACTGGTCTCCAACGTAGCCACAGGTTTGTTGGCAATTGCAGAAAATTTTTCAACATGTTGAAAATTGGGGACACAGTCGCCGTTCAGCGAAGGCCAGCAGAGGCTACCGGAGGCTAGCGATCACCGACAAATGCAGATAAATTCATCTACGTCGGCCCAAATGCCAAAGTGTGACTGGGTTTTTAGAATGGCATGTGACTTGAATTGAGGAAAAATTGCTTCCATTGCAGTTTTGTGAAATATGGCTTTTTCAAATCGGACAAAAAAACCACCCCATGCAAGCGTAAAAACGTATTTGTGATATTTGAGAGTTGTTTTTTTTAATACGTGTTTCCATTAAGTATATTTTCAACTCGCTACTTCAAATTGCACAAATTGGAGGGTAATGGAAACCCACCTACTGAGGATTTTGCTATGAAGACCTGACCCAGGACCCGAGTCGGGTCAGATCCAAATTTCTCCATGGGTAGGGACCAAAAGATTAGGCCAATGAAGATCTCTACTGAGAAGCTCTTAGCTCACACTCCAAAACACTTCAAACCGTGGCATCACGCATAGACTCATCTATGAAATTAAGAAGATTGAAAAACATTAGATTGTACCAATGTGATGAGTGATTCAGTGTGGTTTATCACTACAGATCGGACATAAAGACACAACACATCACAGACACTGTGTAAGTTGAAAGGGTCATTACATTTTTGGAAGTTCACTCATGTCTTGTGTTATCACACAAATCCCAGCAGCTAATGGTGAAATGGGAGCAGAGACGACCCCACCCCCACCTCGCAGTAGTTGTTGGTGCTGCAATTGTAATTTACAGTATAGCACCTGCAGTTTGGTCCAGAATGTTAATCTTGGTGATGCATGAACTTACTAGTTGGAATGCGGTTGCTCCTTTGAATCCACTGCCAAACTTCACACAGGCACCTAAAAGGCAAAGGCAAGAGAGGCAAACTGAAGAACAGTTCACATTGTAAGTTTCTGCAGAACTCTTCACATTTGCAAACATAAGTGCTGTGATGCATGACATTTCTGCTCTCGGCATTCTGCTGCTTCACATCATAATATATGCAATTACTTCAAGGCTGAAATAGTGTAAAATTTGATTCAGAGCAAGTGGCTGTATTGCAGATTGAGGTCAGGATTTGACTCAGAGTGTTATGTAACCTGGTATATGGGCCAGAATAACAGTATTACATATACGATAGCAGTTCAAACAGGAGTCAGAGTGGTGAAGGAGACGCTGATGCAGACTGCAGCAGCATCAGTGTTCTCAGGCTATGGCCCGCCCCGTTACTTTGTGTTCTCCCTTTAATTAAACATGTTTCTTACTTGTTGTTTTCTCAGACTCCCTAATACATCAATACCACCTTAAACGCTGCCACATCCCCATCCACACTGATACTGACCAACAGAGACAGACAGACAGACAATCTGTGTTCTTCCCTCTCCTCAGAATCTTATTAGTTTCTTGTCAATCTGTCATTGCCACTTCTGCTTTTTTCCCCTCCTCTCTTGCTCTTGAAGGGTGGGATATCCGCATTGGTTGCTATGGCACCAGACAGCTCCTCAATTCCTCAGACAAGGGCTAACTGTGATTGTGTGTCTCCATGTTCATGTGTGTCTTTGCACATGTGTGTGCATGCAAATGTAAAATGTGAGCATATTTAGCAAAGTAATAATCATCAGCATTCGGTTGACAGTGCCTTAAGTGCATTTTGGATGTATAATTCATGAGTGAAAAGCAGCTGCAGCTCAACAATGACCATGCTTTGGGGGAAAAAATGACAATATTTGCTTTTATTTATGAGATAAGACTTAAGTTACAGGTAGTATTCGCCTATTTAAGTGGTGGACTGAGTTTATATTTCTTGTCGAAGAAATGCTAAATGAAAACGCATGCACAAATGTGTGGTGTCACTGCATGGCTACACATTTTAAATGCAACAGCCTCGGCCAGCCTTTCTTGTTGATCTGTCCATTCTCATGGGGGGGTTTTTTTCACTCCAGCAGAGGGCAGTGTCTACTTGACACTACATCTAAAGAATGTTGGCTGTTAGCTATTAAAAAGCTTCATTTCAAGTCAGGCACATGTTCAAAATTAAAAAGTCATCAGTCGTATGTTAAGAGTTTTGCAAATATCAAACAATGACAAGTACCTCGTAAACGCCTCTTGAAGCCAGTCGATTTCAACAATGCGCTGAAAGTTTCCAAACGAGCAAATTTCAACCGATACGCTTAATATCAGTTCTGGAGTCTCATGTGTGCAGTACGACGATATATCCCCATCAGCCTACACATGCTTTATTAAACAAGCTGAGAGGAAAAAAGAATGTCAGAGCTAAGCATGTGACATCGGCATGTTGGCAATCCTCCTAAATAGTAGCTGACAAAACTGCAAACTTTGTTGCTCTGACAGCTGGAGCGGTAAAGAAAGGAAGTACATAAGCATCATTTCTGTTTGTTCACGTTTGCATACATGTGTGCATATGAGAAGGCTGTGGCGTTGGGAGAAAAAGGTGTGTATTTTTTCCACCCTGAGGGGCCTCACGCTAGGGTAGGGTGAGGTGGAGCTTTGGAAAGGCGCAGCACGGGGCGTTGCTGTTGCAGTTGAACTCAGTGCACTGGTAACAGCACTCGGGGCGGGAGGTCACAGAGTACAGCATTCCTCCACATCACTGTGTGTTTACACGACTGCCGCGGAGCCGGGGGGAGGTGACAGCTCTGCATAACTACAACATCTGATAGCAGCTATTGCTTGCATTCATGTTCATCATTTACACAAAGAACCCATTATTCATTGTTTTAAATGCTGAAACTTTTTCAGGCGTTTAAGTTTTTACTGCCCCCCCCCGTACTGTTCATAAATCCTTCAACACAAACAGGCTTCA
>OMMV01220111.1:3313-14645 GCA_900302635.1 Chatrabus melanurus | reverse complement strand
CCTCCTCACATGGTCTACTGTATTTTAACAAGGCCTAATTCAAAGTATCTCTTTATATATGTGAGCACATGTGCAGATCATTCACTTTCACGTCTGTCACGTCAGCTCACTCACGCACAGTGACTGATGATGCGTTCATGGTGAACTCGTAAAAACTTGTTCTGAAAAACGTGCGTTTGATTTTGTTTATTTGGCAAATAATGAAAAACATACAACACATACATATGTATATATGATTGACATTAAGAACCAGCATGACACATAAAAACAATTGCTTATTTCCAATGTGGTCCTAGAAAATCACGTAACAATTATGACTCCATAAAAGAAATTGTATTTTTTTAAAAAGTGTAAACAAATTGACTAATACTAAGTTAAACAAAATGTGAAAAATAGCAGAACTTTAAAACACATAAATTAAGTTAAAAATAAAGTAAAGTTCCTGGCGTACACGTTCATTAAAAAGATGATCTTTAACAGCTAACTTAAAATTGACTAAACTTGCCTGAGATTTAATGCTGAGTGGTCGATCATTGTAAACCTTAATGGACGTATAAACAAAAGACAATATGCCAAATGATTTTACATGAGGAATCTGAAAAGAAAACTCACTCAATCTTGTGTCTATGGAATGTAGATTTTGGACTAAGCTGAACTGGTTTGAAAAAATATTTAGGAGCCAATCCGTGCGTTCACTTGATAAACTCAGAAAATAATATGGATGCACACAATAACATATCTGAGCTTTGTTGTTGTCTTTACAAGGAACACATTAATAAGTGAATCCAGCTGCTTGCTGTGGGTGAGCAAGATGGAAAAAATCTCAGATGATTGTATTTCTATTTGTAGTCTGGACTCAATAACAATATCAATTATTGCAGATGTCTTTAAAAACTATAACACTGGCAACTTCACTAATATATAAAGAATGAAAACATGTCACAGATGAATGTAAATAATTTGTTTAAAGTAATTAAATGGCACCTGTAATATTACTGTTTCAGCAGTCATGATGATACGCTATGATTGTAGTTCTTATGACATCAAGTCAGATAAATCAGAACACTGAATTTCCGCCCGAGTTTCAGAGCAAAAATTCAACCTGACAACACGTTCAAATCGTTTTTTTCCGAGTTGGAGCTCGGAATTTCCGACTTTAGGACATACCATGAACGTGGCATAAGCACAGCAGAGAGTGTCACTGTGGATGCAAAGCAGGAGAGGTGCAGCGGCTGAAGCCTCGTTCACGGGGCAGTTTGGCGACAACGTTGTACAGTGAGCCGCTAAAGTTTGACAAAAAAGTCGCTAGATTTGTCGCTAGGCACTTTTTGGAAAAAAAAGTCGCTAAAGGGGTCTGAAAGTCGCTAAGTTGGCAACACTATTATGCAGTTAATTAATTATTTCTAGAGTTGTATCACATGAAACTGGTTATTTTTAAAGGTAAAAATTGGTCTCACAATTTAATTATTTATATTTATAAATCTTACATATTTAGCTTGTCATTTTTTAATTTTATATAAATATGTTTGTGTTTGCCCCATACTGGACTCACCACAGTGGGGACGGGTCATTATTCCAAAGGTCCATTGGTCTGAAAATTATGGTTAGGGTTAGTTAGTTAGTTACTTTTAAGGGTTAGGGTTAGGGGTAGTTAGATACTTTTAAGGGACCCACCCTAATATGCAAAAAATACCCTTAATTTCACCCAAATTGTTTCATAAATATAATGCATATTTCTACCTAAAGGACAGGTCCCTTAAAAGTAACTCTATATTGCTCCATTTTACTAAGTTTGAACTGCATATAACCATTTTAAACTATTTTCGGCCCTTTGGACCGATGGGCCTTCGGAATATTGACTAGTCACCACCACAGTAAATCTGAACTCACAGTTACCAGCCCGGGAGGCAGGCGTTCTAACCAAGAGGCTAAAATACAAGGCCTGAAGGATCTGTTGGTGCAACGTCTTTTGGTGTCTGAGAGTAAGGTTTACTCACTGTAAAACACCTGCTGGCTGCTGTTATACTTGTAGTAGAGTTACTCAAAATTAACCAATTACCCTAACACCTAGTGACAAGGTTGGATCTGAGATGGAATATATTCTGAAGAATTTGTGGGTAAATGTACAATAAACTGCTGAACAGGTAGCTCAGTGGATTAAAAAAAATAAAAATTGGACTGCTTCCCAAAAACTGGGGTTGAATTCCCGTTGAAGCTACCTGTTTGTGTCCTTGGACAAGACAAGACTCTTTATCTGCATTGTCCCAGTCCACACAGCTTGAAATTGCTACCAGCCCCAGTAGGGTAAGTGACCTTTGATGGACTGGCATCCCGTCCAAAGAGAGTTGTAGACTCTCATTCGCTTTATGCTATGGTATCCAGGAATAAGTACTGGCCCAATGGGCCTCAAGGCCTATGTGGGACTTACTTCTTACTTTGTACTATGAACTATAAGTGCACTCAGAAAGCACATATCTGCACCAAAATACAACAGGCTGATGCTTATATCTCTGTTGGCCTTTTACCTCTTTCTTTTTAATTGTGAGAGGGTATTTATTTGAGCTCTTCTTTCATAATCTTAGATCCCGATTGCCCATTTTTATCCTGATAGGTCACCTTTGATTGTAAATGCTGACCTGATCAGCCATCTTTAATTGCTAATCTTTGATCCTGATTACCAAACGTCAATACTGATTGCTGGTCTTTGATCCTGATTTCTTTTATTCCTTGGTGGAGGTTGTGTTTTCTTTGCCATCTGTCTGTCTGTCTTGCTTTGATCATGTAATTGGGATCACGGAGCAGATCCTGACCTGTGATCCTGATCATTGATCTAATCAGCAATCCTGATTACAGGATTAAGGGAATCAGAATCAGAGACAAAAGGTCAAAGGCAGGATCAGCATCAAATGACATGGCGTCAAATATCAAAGACCATAGGTCAAACACAAGATCCACTCTTTGATCCAAAGCTGCGCCAAAAACATAATCACCTCTTCCTTGGCCCAAGGTATACCTCACCATCAAATTTTATTAAAATCTGTACTTTGAGATACATGCACTTTTGAGATATCCTGCTGACAAAAAAACAAACACAAATTGCACCAAAAATATCAGCTCCTTAGTGGAGGTAGTAATAGGCAGATACAGTAAATTTTCAAAGATTCCTTTTAATGTTGCAACCCTTGGCAAAGGTAGGCATTTTAATAAGTTCCTATCATGATTTTTGTTATTTTCTAAATAAAATTAGGTTCTATTTTGATTCAGTTCTGTGTAATTGATGGAAGCACAGTACGGTTTTAAAGAGATTTTCATTAAAAAAAAAAAAAAAATGGAAAAGTAGGTATTGTGGGTGGCAACAAGAGAACAGACTTTTGGAGCAAGCAACACCTACAACCTTTACTTTTAAAAAATAATTTTAATATAAGCATACAAATTTGACTTTGTGAGAGGATTTTCTCGTGGTGGTCGATTGCAGCCTCTTAAACTTCACCATACAAATGCGCAAGTCATAAAACCAAAATATTCAGCAAAGAGGATCAGCGGCAGATTTACTGCCAGTTCACCGTGATTTTGTTATGACCTGTTTCACATCATTTATTTGATTCCCTTATTAATTCCCGAAATACCGATTAACAAAATGTTAAAGTTGCATTTATGAGGCGAGTGTCTGTGGCTCCATAAAGCTGGAGCTGATCAGCCGCCAGCATCCACAGAGCTGTGCAAACACACGCACACACACTTTGTGGGCTTAATTATAAACTGACTTTGAGTCTGACTTTCATTTTTGCAGCTTAAACCATCCATGCCCCAAATGCAAAGGCTTCCATAAAACTCTTAACTTCCCAGGATAATTCTTATCACTGGTGGCTCCGTGATGCATCTCACTGGATTCTTGAGGATTTTTTTTTAATCCTCCATATTTGTTTTATGAAAACTGATTTGCAAATTTTATTTCGTTTGATGTTTGCTCATGTTATTGAGTTTTGCTGAGAGCACAGGGTGGCAAATAATCACAGTGGATATATTGTGGTCGGTGCAAGCTTGGGTTCATTTACAGAGGCGGAGCTGCTTAACTGTTAGCTTTATGCTCAGTGCTCAAAGCTGCTTAATATGTAAACTTATTGGATTTGAGACATTTGTTGAATTGACATGAATTTATAGCTTTGCTTCGTTTTTATTGGAATACTAACAAGAAGCTGCATTGTCATTAAAATTAAAAATTTCCATTCTAAAACTGTTCTAACCTGCAAACATGATATCACAGTAAAACTGGTGTCCATGTATACAACTTAACACTTTTTGTTTACCGTTTGGTTTACTGTGAGATGTTGAAGGTGCCTTTCCATATATGATATTGATGTACAGTCTGATGTTTCCACAAAGACATTATGGGATTGTGACTTTCTGTTTACATTCTAAAGCAATTACTTCCTATTTTGTTGTTTTTTGCTAGGTTATGATGAGGATAAGATTTGTCATTAGGTGTACTTTCATTGACATCCACTTTTTCGAGTCATTTTCGCTTGCATTTCTCCCTTGTGGAAAGAAAAACTCGTATAAAATCCCTGTTTTGTACATGATGGCAACAAAATGTCAAAAGAAGCATGATCAGAGTCTGCTCGGTAACCTGCTGGCTTCTTTTTCACCTTTGGAATTTAGCGTATGCCTTCATTTTGAGAATGCAGGGGACAGGAAGGTACCTAAGGTTTTATGAGATCTGCCAGATAAGATGTTGTTGTTTAAAAGTAATGTCTTTTAAAGCATACAGTATTCTGTTTGGAAATTATAATAACTAGGAAACTGTATCTATGGGCATGAAGATGGTAACAGCTATGGCAATCTGACATTTGACCCCAATGACCTCGACCTTGTCCCAAATGATTGACCTCTGGCTGACCTTGCCAGGGCTATTCTGGAATCCATCTCAGTGTGTGACACATTTGGTCCAAATCGTGTTGAAGCTCAAGTTCCTTGACCGTGATCTTTGTCAAAATGATTTTTTTAACAGCTATTTCGAGGCGCTGATGAATTAAGAAAATGAGAGGGAGAGAAGGCTGGATGATGTGGAGTGAATCAGGAAATACTGTGGATGACGTGAGGACAGCTATGAAGAGGATGAAGAATTGAAAGGCAGTTGGTCCAGATGGCATACCAGTGAAGGTGTAGAAATATTTAGGAGAGGCAGCCACGTAGTCTTTAAACACATTGTTCAAAAAAATCTTGGAAAGTGAGAGGATGAGGTTGCCATCCTGGACCCAATGCGGTTCTGTGGTGTCGTGGATGCAGTGTGTGACACCAGTGCATGCGGCCAGACTTGATTTGAATGTTAAAAGGAATGTTCACAATATTTTACAAATTCCTTGAAAATACTGTATGGGGAAAGTAATCCTGTGAAATAAACTGCATCTTTAAGTGAACATGTGTCAGTACAGTATTATATATAAATAAGAGTGAACTTCACACCAGTTAAATGGTTTTGCAGTGTGCTGCAGCCACAGCAGTGTCCAAAACACAGACCTTACAGTACAATCTCCCCTTTCGGATCAGATAACAGAATAAGCTTTAGACCTCTGTGACCTCTAATTCAATGTCAGGCCTGATTCTCTGTATATGACTGTGGAGAATTCTAGGTCTAATACTTTCTGCAGTGGTACAATGTATCACTGACTTCATAAAGACACTTTTCTTGGCCTTGAGCAAGTGTTCCGCGTGGTTGAGTGTCCACAGGGAACCTGAGTGAACATGCAGCATCAGTGTGATGGCTCAGCTGCCAAACAGAGGTTACTCCTGAAACTGCTGAAGACTTTCAATCACTGTCCACTTTATTAGGCAAAGCTGCTTGTTAATGCAAGTATCTACTCAGCCACTCATGTGGCAGCAAGTCAATACATAAATGCGTGCAGAGACGGGATGCATTCCCCACTCCTTTAGCCGCACGAGGTGGAAATTGGTCCAATCATATGTCACGAGGATGTAGCACTTGCTAATTTGTGTTTAAGTGGGAAAAATTTAGATATGCAATCTTCTAAAGAAGACTTTCAACAGACCAAACTACTCCTATAAATGGCCGACCTGAACAAGCATACAGTCAGGTCTATAGGTATTTGGACAGTAACACAGTTTTTGTGATTTTGCCTCTGTACACCACCACAATAGAACTGAAATGAAACAATCAAGATGTGTTTGTAGTGTAGAGTTTCAGATTGAATTCAAGGGGTTTAACAAAAATATCACATTAACCATTTATGAATTACAGCCATTTTTATACGTAGTCCCTCTAATTTCAGAGTCCACAAGTAATTAGATAAACTAAATACAAGGATTGTTTTATATTACATTATACATGTATGTAGGCATGTGTCAGGGTGTGTTTTCAGGTGTAACCCCAACACAGAGAGATGAACCAGATATCAAAATCCAGATTTTTTTTAATTTAAACCAAAAAACTGGAATCAGGAACAAAGACAAAGTCTGTCACTTGACCAAAAGTCAGCAGACTGGCTGATGGTAAAACAGGATACGTGTAAGGTCAAAAACACAGGAGCTCAGTCCACAAACAATATTTACCTTTAACAGAGTCCAATAACGAAAATCTTCTTTCCAAATGATCAGTCTGTAACGGGAGGCAGAAAATCAGGAACATATGCTGTCAGCCAGGATCAAAGACAGTAGAGTGCACGACCAAACAGGGCTGGAGATCAATAAACCAAACCCATAACAGAAAACATGGAGGACGCACAATCAGTTACACTAGGAATTGTGGAGAACATGGAAAAAAGGAAAACGAACCCACAAGGACTGTAACTGAAGAAGACACTAAATACTGTGGCAACCAATTCAGAATAGAACTCAGCTTGTGAGAATCAAACTAATTGGAAACATATGAAGTGGTGACAAATGGTGACAGGAGACACACGAGGGAGCCACAGAGCACAGAGAGAGAGAGGCGGGGCAGAGACTGGAGCATGACAAAAACACAGAGATAACCTAAAGGTAGAATAACCTGGAATATTAACCAAATCACCAAGAGAATAATACTAAAAATAGAATAACCCTAGTGTCAAAACTAAGACAGGGAGATTGTCAAAATAAGATCACTACATGTAAACACCACTAAATGAATCAGAGGAAAAGTATTGAAGAAGAAGAAGGGCCTTTATTGTCATTGTACATACATACAACAAGATTTGTCCTCTGCATTTAACCCATCCTAATTACAGTTAGACACAATCCAACCAGTAGGAGCTGTGGAATAGCCGGACTGTGGAATAGACTCGGAGAGACAATGTAATAAATGACAATGAAATAAACAAAGACAGGAAAACATGACAGGAGCTAAAACGTGAGCCATGACATTTATGTATGTATGTATGTATTCATGTATGAATGTGTCTCCTATTTTTTGTATTGCAGTTTTTGTACTGAATGCTGTACAATATATTGTGCAATATAGGTGTATATGATGCAGTTTTTGGTACCCTGGGGTACCAAATAAAAATCTGCCATTTTGTTGAATTTTTTAATTTTTCCAGCCCTGTACCCTGGGGTACCAAAAATTTGCTTTTATTATTTTTTGGGTAGAACAAGATCTCAATTCTTGTGAAAAATACATCAAAATAGAAGCAATATTGCCTGGGCTTCATTTGAAATTTTGCACCAGTTAAAAAACAAATAATAACAGCAAAGAAACAATAGCAGCAGCTGCATTGCATCAGTTAAAGAGCATACGCACAGTAACCTCACAGGAGCGCGCGCCACTGCGCACCTCTGCAGAGCTGTCATTCCACTATCGCTTCAGTCTCCTTCTCTCTGTGGCTCAATTCCTTAAACCCAGGCATCGAATTTTAGAGTGGCAGGAGTCTCAGCACCTATTTTGATCATGTCCAGAATACACTTTGTGGCTGATTTTCACCTTACGCCACATCGCCAATACACGTTTTTCAGTGACAGTGGAGTGAATGTGTCTGAAATGAACCCACAGCTGCACAGCCGAACGAGAATCTGCGAATTAGTGCGAGCCTGCGAGGGGAAAAAATAAGTTTTAAAAAGGTTCACGTTTCAGAGGATATTTTACTCGGTAATGATTTATTTCATCCGCCCACAACCCACCCGCAATTAATCAGAATGTTATTTTTTGGCCGGCCCGACCCGCAGATTATCCACAGCTGTCACAGGCTGAATCAAAGCAAACATTACGCAGTTTGAAAGACAGCATAACAGCCCTAATCACAGCGTCAACTTTATTAGGGGCAACGTAACGGCCCGTTATGCTGAAATGTGCTGGCGACAACCCTGTAGTTGCCAGGGCAACTGCTAGGTGGCGCTGCAAATTACGTGGTACCCCGGGGTACGATATAATGTACACAGCTTAATTATTCCTTTCCCATATTTGTTTTTTTAATATAGATGTCATTTATAGATTCAGAATGTATATACAAAGTGTTCAAATGTTCAGAATAATCATGAAAATGGGGAAAATTTCACAAAAATGCACATTCATCCAAATCAATGGTGAACAAAGCATTGAAGTTGTGCAGTCATAAATAGATTTGGCAATGTAAATTTTAAATCTCTCCTGCCATGAATTTGCTCAGAAAAAATTTAATCAGAAGATGTATCTTTTTTTAACATCACTACTTTGCAAAAATACCTCTGAAATACATCCTACCAACCCCCTTTTGCACTCCCTGTCAGCAATTAGACTGTATTTCTACCTACAGTGTTTGTAATGTGATCTGCTATGTCGGCATATCCCTCCCTTCATTAGCGCGGCTGTCTCACAAAATACTTGCAATTAGAATGAAGATCTTCTTAATGGCAGGGAAACGCATCCTGCAAGTGAGTAAGTAGCAGTTTCTTCCTGTGGACTGAGCTGAGATATTGCAGCTCTGCAGCAATTAACTGGAAGGAACAAAGAAACCAATATAAAGTCATTTCCTCATGCAGGCTCTGCGGAAAACTAGCAATGGAAAAGTGTTTGCAGAACCAAATTACAGTTATCATTTTGGGTTTCATCAAAACAAGCTCAGGTGCGATGGCTTACAGAAAACGAACGTCACATTGGACAAAAGCTTTTATGCTCGTGTAAATAGCAAAGGTGTGGAGCTATTATAAATGAATGAAATCCATTTGACAGATTTGCAAAAGACAATTATTTAAAAAAACAAAACTCATGGACCTTGACGGGAGAAAATAAAAGATACTGGATTCTATATTCAATCGAAATATAAATTCAATTTTTTTTTTTTTGTGTTCCCAATTTTCATGCATTGAAATAATCGATCTAAGATTTCTTCTATGCACACAAAAGGCTTATTTCTCTCAAATTTTATTTGTACATTTGTTAAAATATGTGTTAGTAAACACTTCACCTTTGCCAAGATAATCCATCCACCTGGCAGGTGTGGCATATCAAGATACTGATTAAACGGCATGATTATTGCACACGTGTGCCTTGGACTGGTTACAATAAAAGCGCCCTCTAAAATGTGTAGTTTTATAATGCAACATGATGCCACAGAAGTCACAAGTTTTGAGGGAGTGTGCTTTTGGCATACTGACAGCAGGAAAGTGTCAACAGAGCTGTTGCCCAGTAACAAAATGTTCATTTCACTATAAGTCCGCTTTTCCACTGGCAGAACTTTTCCTACTTCCCAGATATCATGACATTTACAGGAGCTGCCCCGTAATCGGCCTTCTCAGCTGTTGTGTTTCCATCGCAGTGAAGACCAACCAGGCTCATAGCTACATATGCAGTGATGTAATAATTCTGCAACAGTTTCAGCCAAATTATAAATTCCTGAAAAAAGAGCAACAGTTATCACGAAGGATGGAACTGAGATGGGTGGCAAAATTTAGAGTGGCACGAGTCTCAGCACCTATTTTGATCATGTCCAGAATACACTCTGTGGCTGATTTTCACCTCGCGCCACATCGCCGACACATATTTTTCAGTGACAGTGGAGTAAATGTGTATGAAATGAACCCACAGCTGCACAGCCGAACGAGAGTCTGCAAATTAGTGCGAGCCTACAAGGGAAAAAATAAGTTTTAAAAAGGTTCATGTTTCAGAGGATATTTTACTCGGTAATGATTTATTTCATCCACCCGCAACACACCTGCAATTAATCAGAATGTAATTTTTTGGCCGGCCCGACCCGTGGATTATCCACAGTGGCCGCGGCTCTCTATAGCTGTCATAGGCTGAATCAAAGCAGCCGTTACTCAGTTTGAAAGACAGCATAACGGCCCTAATCACAACGTCAACTTTATTAGGCGCAGCGCAACGGCCCGTTACGCTGAAATGCGCTGGCGACAAATTACGTGGCACCCGTACGGCGTGTTGCATCAAATGTTGTAGCCAAAAACATGGTGATTCCCAAAAAGGCTTAAAATGCCAAGATCAGATGATGAGCCAGATGTACATAAATGAATAAATGAAATTAAACAGTAGTTTCCATTCAGCAGTTTATTCACAGTACAGAAATTATTAAACAAATAAATTTTAACAGATAAAAATAAACGTGGAAAATAATTTTAATAATCTAATTTATGCATTTACTGTGGCTTGACATCCTGCTCCTCTGTCTCCTCGAGGTGATGCTTGGTGCCTTCAGACGATGTGTCAATTTCGCTTATTGGATTTGTGTATAAGCACCAACAGGAAAAAGAACATGTATGAATAAAGTTTAATGGTCAATAACGTGTGTGAACTCAAAAAAATCAAAGAAAATGTTAGCTGACTTAAAGTTAGCGGGACTAAATTTAGTGGAAGCTAATGGATGAAAAGCGAACTCGCTAAAGAAAAATTCAGCTTTGCTAATTAGCTGTTTAGCTGAACTGTGCCTGCCGCTGCTTGTAAAGTGACCACACACTGAATATAATTGAGAGGAAATGCAATTGTAATTCTGAAGGACTTCAATTCACCCACTGCCTTCAACGCTGGCAGCCTCGGTTGCATCGGTGGACGATGCATCCTGAAATAGGACTGCGGAGGTCAAAATCCCCTGAATGAATGAGAAGTATAGTCCCTCAAAGAGTACTGAGTGTTCCAGACAGAGCTTGGTCAGGCTTGCTCATGGCAGATGGGATGTGGGTGGATGACTCGTCATGTGTCTGTGGTCTGATCGTACCTGTCAAGAGAGATATATCTCTTGAGAAATGTGCTGTCCACTCATCATCACAGGTATTCATTTTGCTTCCAAGCTCAAGTAGACAGATGGATAGATACAGTCCTGGGCAGAATTACTGGCATCCCAATATTTTAGGCACAGAATTTAAAATGTGTTAAGAAATAAATGCAAATTAACAACTTTTATATCATCAGAATTTT
>OMMV01220065.1:0-10759 GCA_900302635.1 Chatrabus melanurus | reverse complement strand
TGTTTTTTTAATCAAAGTAGGGGCCTTATTCTTGTTTTTTTTTATGTGGAACTGCTGATACAAGCCTTCTTTAAAACAATCGTCCGTGCAGTGTGCGCTGCATGTGGCACTGGACTCGGTCGAACCGGCCGCTTCCCCGTGAGTTTGACTCAGGAGTTTGACTCTCCTAAATATTGCATGTTTTTTTTAATGACGCACCTCACAGTCCGTTATTAACTGTGGTGACACGGTGAAGCGTCCTGCTCTATAACTTACATTCCTGTGCTGACGTAGACTTTGGGGCGTGACACTTTGCCCAATTCTCGAAATTTTTGGGGGGGCGTGGCTTAGGGATGTGAAATCATGAACTTTTGGTATGAAAACATAGGATTTAATCGCCATAGTGATAATTTTGTGTGAAATAACACTGGGAATATGAAACTACACTATTCAAATAACCATATAATTCACCATTACTCTTTCATGCCAGTTCACCTTTAAGGTTCACGGTAGATAGGTCGGGTAAGTATACAGCATCAATAAGTGTTAAGGATGGACTTTCCTGCCAAAAAGCAAGAATAATTTCCTGGTGGCAAGGTCAAGGTCATTTGACCCAAATGACTTATTGCCCTTCAACTGAATGACTGACCTTTGGTTGACCTTGCCAAGGCAATTCCAGAATCCACCTACATACGTGTGTCAATTTGGTCAAAATCAGTTTGACCCTTGCCAAAATTAACCATGTGAGGGAAATTGTCAGGTCAATCTTCATCCACATACCAGTTTCGTTTGAAATTATTCAAAGGACCTGGGAAGAGTCGGCCAGCAAACAGACTGATTGACCTTTGGCTAATTTGACCTCACCTGCACAATTCAGGAACCCACATACATATGTGTGAAAAGTTTGACGAACTTTAGAGTGAATATCAAAAATTTTGACCATTGAGCCCAAGGAAACTCACGTTTGCCAGAACAAACCCTTTAAGAGCAATTCTGGGTTCAACCTTCATCCACATAACAAGTTTGATGGAAACTGCCAAAAGGACCTGGGAAGAGTACAGGAACAAACAAACAGACAAATGTTGCTCAAATTATAGCATGAGTTTGTGTAATCCTGATTCATTGTGTGATTTTTTTTTTTCATCATGTTTTGGTCTTTTGGAACTTGCAGAATCAAGTCAAGTCTGGGAGCATGGGCTGGTGCTGCACTTTGCTGCATTCACGACACCACGGAACCACCCTGGTTCCTGGATGGCAACCACCCAGGCAGACAACCGGTCCATCCCCAAATCTCAAAAAATAACCTTCTATCTGCCGCAGCCAGGTGAAGTGTGGACGTCCCCTTGGCCTTTTCCAGCCACTGTGGGGTCCTCAACACTCAGGCACCTATGTGCTGGATCATGCACACAGAAACGCGCCACATGGCCAAAATGTCAAAACTGACGCTTCCTCACAATGCGGGTGATACTCCACATCTTAGTCTCCCTCGTAACAGCTTGCTTCACACAAAGTCATTCCAGCGGTACCCAAGGATCCTCCAAAGAGAGCTGGTACCAAAGACATCCAGTTGTCGCCTTAGGTCACTGGTTTGTGTCCAAGTCTCACAACCATACAGTAAGACAGGAAGCACTAGAACTGTCAAGACTTGGACCTTCATTCTCCTGCAAAGATATCGGCATCACCAAACACCTCTGTCCAGCGATCTCATGACTCCATAAGCTCTTCTTTGCTATCTCTCGATCTCAAAGGCTGAGGACCCAGAGACATCAATGTCACTGCCGAGATAAGTGAATGTCTCTACAAGTTCAACACTTTCACCAAATAGAGATACACTTCTGATGGAAGAATAAATTCCATAAATTGCAGAATCAATTCCATTATTTTTGTCAAAACATTGTTGTTCTCTTTTGTTGTTCCCTGTGGTGGTAACAGTGTCGGGCTTCTACAGCAAAAATGGAGATGGCTGAGTGGGTTCGTCCATTCCAGCCTGCTTGTGGAAGCAATAACTCAAAAACATAAAAAAAAAGAAAACTAAATTAAAAGAGCACATGAACACAATTAAGTGATTAGATGGTGGTTAACTTTGATGCACCAGATCAACAGAAAAAACAGCTTTCCCATCTGCTGGATGTTTTAGGAATGTACGTCCATAGGAAATGAGGAATTTCATATTTAAAGGCATGTGCATTGCTTGCTCTAGGCAAGGCAATGAATGGAATTACAGTGACCCCAGAGGGTCAAAACTCCTGTAATTAGCCTGGAAACAGACATATATGTCAGTTTCCAGGCTAATTAGTTCATTTTAGCTGAACTAATTCAGCTAAAATACCAAATATTGATTAAAAGTTGTCCCATCTCATCCACCTACCAATGATATTTTCCCCTCACCAAAACAGCGCAGATGCGCAGGATTCAGTCCAATCTGGCAACGCTGTCTACATTTCACATATCCTTTTCGTATCTCATCTCATTTCTACTTGGTACAGCTCCCCCGTGGCGCTGCTGAACAGTCAATCAATATGTGGGTAGCAGCAGTGTGGAGCCGGAGTGCAGAAAAATTACATCTAAAAATAAAAGCTGGAAGGCTAAGGAAGGCAGCGCAGCATAAATCAACTGTTTTTTCTTCGGCTGTGTGAAGAAGAAGTGCAGGGAATGGATGTGTTATTGTCAGCCGTTGGACAGCACATCCTCGCAGCAGAAAGCACCGTTTGCAGAAGGGTCAGCGATGCTGCAGCACAGCCCTGAGGCCTGTCAGGATGCTTCCATCACAGCGGAAAGACGCAGGACGAGTGAGCGTCCGAGCCGAGGGCTGCACAGTCTCCAGGCTGCCTCGTCAACAGCACAGTTTAAAGCCAACATTAGCCCTGTTTGCCTTCAACTGGCAACTGCTGTCAGAGGCCATTATGTGTCTCAAACACAGCAGGACAGAGCGCGCTTAAGCAGCAAGTAGATTTAAAATACTTAGATTACAAGCCCTTTTTAATTTTGAAAGTTGTCTAAAGTGTATTTCCTTGTTAAAGTTATAAATAAATAATTTAATCAACTTTTTCTGAGTGAACCTCTTCCAAGTTGTGAATATTCTGCAGCAGCAAGTAATTTCATGTGGAGTGTGGCAGACTGATAATCAAGAATAAAGAAGAGCCCTCATTTATCAGTGTTGCAGAGAAAAGCTACATTTGTTCATACAAAGAAAATTTAAAATGTTTGCAAGCACAAATAAATTGGTATTCATTATAGGTCCATATGCTTGTTGTACACACATTTTGAGCCCTATTTTATGCAAGGGGTGGGGGAAAAATCAATAAGATATCACATTTTTTTAATGATATGAAAATCAGTTTTTAAAGGTGAGAATCATTCATCAAATTCAGTTGCTTATGGAGGAGGTGGAAATAATGCAGCACTGCTTTTATTCAGCAGAGGGCCTAATGTATTTGTTGCAGACCTAATCTGACTATTAAATGATGTCACCTCAGTTTCAAGCACACACGAGAAAAATTAATGGCAGTTCGCGTGGGGGATTTCCCCAGAGATCAAATTCAGCACTGATGAATACGGACTTTAAAGAGTCTCAGCCGAAAGAATACAAAAATGAGTCAAGCCTATATTTGTACATTAAACAGCTGAGAAGGGTCGGCCGTTTGTGAGAAAAATGTGGGCTAGGCCAAGGCGTAGAGTCTGGGGTGAGTCAAGTGTGACGGGGAAATATGCATCCAATTTTCATGCCGAACACAGAAAAAGTTCATGCCTGATGCATCATGCATAATGCGCTATGGCACTTCAAAAAACATTTTATTTATTTAATTATCAAATATGCAGTATGATGCCCCTGGAAAAAAATGATTGTCTCCAGATGTGCATTATATAAATACTATATATATATATCATAATAATCAAATTGCAATACTAGCCCAGACCTTCGTTACTTTTTGATGATGCAATTTCCAGTGGTGCTTTAGATTTTAAAGTTCTTGATGGGTCGGTGGCCCGACCAGCTTTTGTTTATTACTAGCTGTGTGTAAAGTGTGCATAAATCAATGTCAGACAGCCTCACATGGCGGGTCCACAGCACATACACACTGCACACAGGGACTCGACATCGCATATCATAGGTCCATGGCACTGAATTGAACATGTATCAATGTATCATGTATCAACACTGAGTTTTATGGCCTATTTAGCTCCATCTGGTGGTAGCTGCGGATAGCAGGATTCAAGAGGAAGTGATCTCACAGTAAACCTTGAGGTAACAGGAAGTAAGCACCAGGAAGGCCTTTTTCTCCTCACACTCAGAAAGTGAGCATCACTGTTTAATCCTGTGCTTTAAAGCCCACAAAACGGCTTCATCTGTAAGTTATGTTCTGTTTACAGTTATATTAACAATTTTGTATGGTTTAGGTCCAATATTTTTGGTAATTAGTTTATTGGGGACTGTATGTGTTTTATTTCACTAATGGATTAGTGCGGACATTTACTTATATGGACTCATTGTTTGTATTTGTGCTTTTTCACAGTTTTACAAAAAAAATGTAAAGATATTTCTTCAAGTAAACCCTGCCAAACACAACAACCTGTCTGTTCCTTGGAGGATGAAAATTGAGAGAAATATTTGTGTTAAGCTGGCTGTATAGCTAAAGACCACGTTGTCTGCAACCACCTTTAGTGAGGACAGCGTAGTAAAAAGATGAACACATCGTGGGAACTGAAGACAGACAAGCTACGCTGCACTTCATAGTCATGGAGGACACAAGAGAGCGAATGCTAAAGGCTCACAAGATGGCGCTGAATCGGGTTCAATCCGCTCCTGCAGAAAATCACGCTCTTCACGCTCATCAACCAGCTCTAAAGTCAGCTTGGAAGCAGCAAGAGCCCGTGCTAAAGCCGAGGCAGCCAAAGCCAGACTGGCCTTCACAGAACGAGAGAGTGAACTCAAAATTGAGAAAGTTAAGCTTGAAGCGAAAATTGATTATATCAAGCTAAAAAGCAAAGCTGAAGCAGCCGATGCAGAAGCTGTTGTGTTAGAGGCTGCAGCAGCAGCAGATTTAGAAAACACTGACCAAATTCAAGAACTTGAGTTTTTGTCCCTTCGAGAGAGTGCATCAAAAAGAACTGATGACTATGTAACCCAGCATGCCCAGCAGCACTTCACAGAGGCTCCTAAAGAGGAGAAGGATGTCCATTACCCCTTACCTCCAATTCTCACACCCAAGCATGACTATTCTGTTCAGAGTGAGTCACATGTCATAAATAGGAGGCCAACATACCAACAAAGAGACACACAGTTTCACTCAGATTTACCACAACAGAGAAATTATGACTACCAGCAAAGTGTTCTGCCAGATGTGCCATCCCACTCAGCCAGAACAAATCGAGATACAACAACAGCTGATCTTGCCAAATTTCTTGCTAAAAACCAGCTTATTTCCTCTGGATTGACAAAGTTTGATGACTTACCTGAACACTTACAAGCTTGGAGGGAGACCTTTATCAACACGATTGAAAACCTTGACCTGTCAGCCAGCGAAGAGATGGACTTGCTGATCAAATGGGTCAATAATGATTCAGGTGAGCAGGCACTCAGAATTAGGTCTATAAATTTTAGACGACCTGCTCTTGGTCTCAGAACAATTTGGGAGAGACTGAACAAAACGTATGGATCCCCAGAGGTAATAGAGAGAGCTCTGTTGAGTAAAATAGAGAATTTCCCTAAAATCCACAACAGAGATATTCATAAACTCCAAGAGCGGGCAGACCTACTAACAGAAATGGATGTTGCCAAAAAAGACGGATATCTGCCAGGGTTAGCCTACCTTGACACAGCACAAGGAGTGCAGCCCATCATTGAGAAGCTGCCCTTTTATCTTCAAGACAAGTGGTTGTCCCAAGGACGCAAATATAAAAGAGAACGTTGTCGCCTTTACACCATTTGATTTCTTCAGAGTTCATGTGCAGAGAGGCTGAAGAGAAAAATGACCCCAGCTTTAATCTACATACTCTTCCTCTCCCTACAACCACTTACAAGAAAGAGAAGTTAAGTCAAATGAAACCTGTTGCTGTACATAAAACAAACATATCATCATCATCATCAGATTCAGTGAATAAAACAAATTGTGTCCCATACATAACAAACCCCACTCACTGAAGAAATGCAGAGGGTTCAGAAAAATGATTTTGGATGACAGAAAGAAATTCTTGAAAGAGAACAATATATGCTTTTGCTGCTGTTTCCACGATTCACCAAGCAAAATCCTGCGATACACCCATCAAATGCACAGAGTGTGACAGTGATAAACACCTTGCTGCTCTGCATCCGGGTCCTGCTTCACAGTTAAAGCCGGTATTTCCCCCTTCATCAGAGAATGGCGGGGAGAAGAAGGACACAGAACAGCTAGACGTCACATCAAGGTGTACCAAGGTATGCGGTAAGGACTTTAAAGGCAAATCCTGTGCAAAGATCTGCCTTGTGACTGTGCACCCCAATGACAATCGCAAGCTACAGAGAAGAATGTATGTCATTTTAGATGATCAGAGCAATGTGTCATTGGCTAGGTTAGAGTTTTTTGACATGTTTAACATAAGAGGAGCAGCAGTGACATACACCCTGAAAACCTGTGCAGGGATGGTAGAAACAGCTGGCAGAAGAGCCCAAGGATTCACAATCTAATCTGTCGATGGGGGAATAAGCATTCCATTGCCTACACTCATTGAATGTAATGAAATCCCTAATAACAGATCAGAGATCCTGACACCAGAAGCTGCATACCACCACCCTCACTTAAGGCAAATATCAAATAAAATCCCACCACTTGACTCAACTGCTGACATCCTGCTGCTATTAGGAAGAGATGTTATCAGGGCACATAAGGTTCATGAACAGCACAATGGCTCTGATGATGCACCTTATGCACAAAAGCTTGACCTTGGGTGGGTCGTCATAGGTGATGTGTGCATAGGGGGTGTCCACAAGACAAACACAGTGAGTGCAATGAAGACATGCATTCTTGACCATGGAAGACCAACATGCCTCAGCCCATGTGAAAGTCAGATACATCTGAAAGAAATCTATGGTAACAAAGACAATGGCCAGATTTCCCAGCTTCACAAGCCCACACAAAGTACATCAGTGGCATCAAACAAAGAGAGTCTTGGAAAAACAGTTTTCTGTACAACAGAGAATGATAACCTCCTTGCCTACTCTATTGAGGACCTGACTTTTCTTCATATCATGGAAAAGGAGTGCTTCCAGGACGATGCAAATAGCTGGACCGCTCCTCTCCCTTTCCGTCATCCACGTAGACGTCTCCCTAACAACAGAGACTATGCTTACAGTCGTCTGATGTCACTGCGGCGGACACTAGAGAAAAAGCCTGATATGAAAGCCCATTTCACTGAGTTTATGCAGAAGATGCTTGACAATGAACATGCTGAGCTCGCTCTACCACTCAAAGAAGAGCCAGAATGCTGGTATCTCCCTACCTTTGGAGTTTATCACCCCCAAAAACCAGGACAGATTCGTATGGTGTTTGACTCCAGCGTGCGGTATGATGGAATCTCACTGAATGATGTGTTGCTTTCTGGTCCAGATCTGAATAACAGCCTCATTGGAGTGCTTCTCAGATTCATAAGAAAACCTGTCGCGGTCACTGCAGATATATGTCAAATGTTCTACTGCTTTGTGGTGCGGGAGGACTGCAGAGACTTCCTACGTTTCCTGTGGTACCAGGAAAATGATCTCAACAAAGAAGTGGTGGAATACCGAATGCGAGTTCATGTCTTTGGGAACAGCCCGTCACCTGCAGTAGCAATATCTGGCCTGAGGAAGGCAGCAAAACACCAAGAGGAGGTCTATGGTAGTGATGCAAGGCACTTTGTAGAGAGAGATTTTTATGTAGATGATGGCCTTGGATCATTTGCAACAGAAGCGGAGGCAATAGATGTTCTGCGCCGTACACAGAAAATGCTGGCTGCATCAAACGTAACACTGCATAACAAACCGTACAGAAGTGATGGAGGCATTTCCTGCAGAGGAAAGAACAAATGAAATCAAAGATCTTAACCTCACTGTAGATGATTTACCTGTCCAGCGAAGCCTTGGTGTCAGCTGGACCATAATGTCAGACACCTTCACTTTTCATGTCCCTGAGATTCAAAAGCCGTTCACACGTAGGGGTGTCCTGTCAACAGTGAACAGTTTGTTTGATCCACTGGGTTTTTTGACGCCTGTCACTATTGAAGGCAGACTGCTCCTCAGAGAGCTTTCAACTCAAGACACAGAATGGGACACGTCTTCCCGCGGCCAAGTATGGAGACTGGAGAAAATGGCATGATTCACTGTCAACATTAAAGGAGGTACATATCCCACGCACATATGCATCTTTCTCCATTTCCAAAGCACAGCACACAGAATTGTGTTTTTTCTGATGCCTCTGTAAAAGCAATATCAGCAGTAGCTTACCTGAAGGTTACCAATGAACACGGCTACAGTGAAGTAGGTTTCGTCTTCGTCAAGTCTAAGCTCGCACCCCAACCTGAGCTGACGATTCCCAGGTTAGAGTTACGTGCAGCTGTATTGGCCGTGGAGATTGCAGAGCTTGTCATCAGAGAGATCGACCTGAAAGTGAAAACTGTCAAATTCTATACTGACAGCAGAGTTGTCTTAGGATACATACACAATGAGACAAGAAGATTTTACGTGTATGTGAATAATCGTGTACAACGTATCCGACAGTCAACACGGCCAGAGCAGTGGCATTATGTTCCCTCACAGCTAAACCCAGCAGATTATGGGTCCCGGTCTATTCCAGCTTCTCAGCTTGAGAGCACCTCATGGCTGACTGGACCAGCTTTCCTGACCAAACCTGTGGGTTCAGAGATCAAGACTGAGGATGAAACAACATATGACCTCATAAATCCTGATGAGTCTGATGCTGAGATTCGCTCCACTGCAACAGCTCTCATCACACAAGTAGCTGAAGATGGGCTGGGTTCAAAGAGGTTTGATCACTTTTCCTGCTGGAACTTTCTCACCAAAGATGTAGCTCGCCTTTGTCACATTGCTCGATGCTTTTCACTTCCATTTAGCAAGCACGGCTGTGTTGGCTGGCACATGTGCAAGAATGGATTATCAGTAGCTGACATCACTAAAGCAGAGCATGTTATCATAAAGTGTGTACAGCAGGAAAGCTATTCAGAAGAGCTTAAATGCATAAAGTCAAACTGCGACCTTCCCAAAACGAGCCCTCTTTATAAACTCCGGCCAGTCATTGATAGTGAAGAGCTGCTGAGAATAGGGGGACGCCTCGAGCAGGCTCAACTTAAAAGTTGTGAAGCCCATCCGATCATTATACCAAACCGCCATCACATAGCAACTCTCCTAGTCTGCCACCATCATGAACGTGTGAAACATCAGGGCAGACACTTCACTGAGGGAGCAGTCCGGGCTAGTGGATTGTGGATAGTTGGAGGAAAACGGCTTATTAGCAGCTGCATTCATAAGTGCGTCACATGTAAAAAGCTGCGAGGAAGAATGGAGCAACAGCAAATGTCTGATTTACCTGCTGAACGCCTGCAAGTGGACCCCCCATTTACCTATGTAGGTCTGGATGTGTTTGGGCCATGGGAGGTCATCACACGTCGAACCAGGAGTGGCCAAGTCCGAGACAAAAGGTGGTCAATTTTATTTACATGTATGTCAACCCGTGCCATTCACATTGAGGTAATTGAGACCATGACCTCTTCGAGCTTCATAAATGCACTCAGGAGATTTTTCTCCATCAGAGGTTATGCCAAACAGCTTCGCTCAGACTGTGGGACCAATTTTGTTGGGGCATCTAAGGAGCTGAAAATGGATTCGCTGTCTCCCTGTGATTCAAGCATAGGTGACTATCTACTTCAATAAAAATGCACCTGGGTTTTAACCCTCCACACTCCTCTCATATGGGTGGCGCAGGGGAGCGCATGATTGGAGGTGCATGGCGGATCCTGGATTCCATGCTCCTCTAAGTTGGACCCTTAAAACTCACGCATGAAGTTTTAATCACTTTTATGGCAGAGGTCTGTGCTATTGTGAATGCCAGGCCTCTAATCCCTGTATCCACTGACCCAGAGGCCCCTCTCATTCTAACCCCTTCCATCTTCCATGCTGCTGACACAGAAAATGGGTGCATCTCCCCCTCCAGTCAGTGACTTCTCAAAAGGAGATCTGCTGAAAAACCAGTGGAAGAGAGTTCAAGCTTTGGCAGAGACATTTTGGGCTAGGTGGCGGCAAGAATATTTGAACACACTACAGTGTCGACGAAACTGGCAGTCACAAAAACCCAATCTCAAAGAAGGAGACATAGTTCTGATGAAAGACAGTCAGACAAAAAGAAATCAGTGGCCAATGGGAATCATCATGAAGGCTATTCCTGGCAAGGATGGACTAGTAAGAAAGGTGGAAGTCAAAGTGACAAGAAATGAGACAGCCAAGATATTCTCCAGACCTATTTCTGAGGTGGTTCTTCTTTTCTCTCAGGAGGACAAGGAAATAACATCAGCTTCTACATTAACTCAGCAACCTCATCAGAACGAAAGTCGAGGACAGAACAGTTAATCAAGGTCGTGACACGGACGTGTCACAGAGTAGCGGTTTTAGGCACGGGCGAACCGGACAGCCGCCCAGGGCGGCATCTTACCAGGGGGCGGCATGAGCTCTTGCAAAAAACAAAAAACAAAAAAAAAAACAGCTGCGGATTTCATTTTTCCTGAATCGATCAATCAAAAACACCTCTGCAGCCCCAGG
>OMMV01220055.1:0-10353 GCA_900302635.1 Chatrabus melanurus | reverse complement strand
CCGGGGGGGCGCGGGCCTGCCCGGGGTGGGGGGGGGGTGTGTTCCTGCCGGGTGTCGGCCGGTTCTCTGGTGCCTGGGAGCTCCACAAAGTTCTCTCTGTCGGCCTCCGGGTCAGAAGCAGCCAGCGTGTAAATGTCCGCGCGCACTGCATCCACAAGACTGTGAAACAACCTCTCCAGCTCAGATTTTCCATTTGTTTATTCTGGTTTCCAACAGCTTTGGGCCAGCTGTCATCATGGCGTCGTTAATGTCCGCTGGCACTGATGTGTTCCATAATGCACCAAATTCTGTCTCATTGCCAGCTGTCCAATGCAGTCCGACGCACTGGTAGAGTCTAACTTTATTTTGTAATGTGCTCTTACAGTGAAATGCACTTGGGCAGTTTGGCGTTTGGTTGTGCCATGTGCTTTTTGTAAACACTACCGCGTGTTATGTGGGGAGGTGAGATCTGGGTTCAAACCCGGATAACTACATTTATTTATGTATATTACCAATCAATGAGTAATTTCTTGTTGGCACATGAAACATTACAAAAAGAAGGGAGAACAGCACCACCTGTCATAAGTGCCATAGAAAGCAATTTATTCACGCAACTTACATTTTCACTTGCTGGTCGATGCTTGACACTTTTTAGCTGTTACCAGTCTGTGGACATCGGGGACCAGCCTCTGGACAGTTTGGATTTATTAATGTTCATCACTGAAAAAGCCTGCTGGCACAGACATGTTGTCCCAAACATACAAAGGATCTTTGATGCAAAGGCTGTGATCTTTGTGTAATTTGGATTTTTGCTGGCCAGACTTCCATGGACCTGCAGGTCAGTAACTTGTTTTTTTGTACTTCCTGTTGATGAAGATAGTGCAAGATTTAATTAATTCATCATGTCATAGAAAAGTCTTATTTTGCTAATTACGCAGCATGTATAATACCAAGGTGTTAATAGTTTAAAAATATTTTATATAATCCTAATCAGCCACATTTCTTACCCCCTGGAGAGCAGCGAGTGGAGAGTCTTTTTTTTCTGCAGGTGCGTACGGAGCTGCGCATGTCTCGACAGCAAACCCAGCTGTTTGTGTGTGTGTGTGTGTGGCTGCATTCTATTCCACATTTTTTTATTGTCTCTGGACCTTTTTGTTTTTGACAGTGCTCATTTAATTTGGGCCTTTTTGTGTGTCTGTGCACGCGTATGGCGTGCACGCCTTTTATTTAATTATTTTTTCTTTGAGTCACTCTTTTGACTCGCAGGGTTTGACAGGAGATGCAGCGTTTTAAACAATAAAAACTTAAGAATATGACCATCAGCTTTTCCTTCAGTATAATCCAGACCCCGTGGATCACAGAGCTCCGTGAGCGTTCGCTGAAAGCCAAAAGCAGAAAGTGACTTATTGGAACTTATTGTCGGGTTAATGATTGGTGCGCTGATCGATAAATTGCACAAGCTTCAGCACGATCAACCATTTACCACCAGAATCTCTCGGGGGCCGGATGAGACCTACTGGCGGGCCGGATCCGCCCCAGGGGCCTTATCTCTGATATCTCTGGATTAGAGCCTCTGGATCAGGTGAGCTATGAACTTGAAGCTCGGCTGCGTAATTGTGTGAAGGAGACCCGGCACGGCTTCCATGCGCACATCTGCTTCAAATACTTCAGATATTGCACTTAAACATTATTTATATAAATATATGTGAAAACATTGTAGAGAAAAGGAGAGCGTTATATTATTAATTATGCTGATTCTTGGGGTAGAGAGAGGGTTGGCGCAGGAGCGCTGTGGGCAGGCGCCGGGTGTGCAGGGGAATTCTATCATTAGTGTAAACAGGTTTCGTGTTCTTGGAACACTGAATTGATGTTATGTTGGACATCTTTTTCGAATATAAGTATGAGTACTTACTCATACTAATCAGTATGAGTACTGATTAGTTTTTCCCACGGGTGCCGTATATATTTTGCACATCTCACTTGCGGACCTATTGGGCGGGGCGCATGTTTACGTTGTTGCCTGGCTGTTTGCTGGGAAGTTGTAGAATCTGTTGGACATGTCCAACATCTGCCGTACGTGCTTATGCGCTGTCTGTGGCCTCGATATTTTGCACGCCAGCCTTGTGTGGCACGTGCGTTTCTGCACACGTTTTGGACACAGACAGGACGTAGGAACCCGGTACGGTTTACCAACATCAGCGTGTGCTTACTTTCTGCAAAGGGGTCATG
Organism: Chatrabus melanurus; assembly: GCA_900302635.1. Lineage (NCBI taxonomy): Eukaryota > Metazoa > Chordata > Actinopteri > Batrachoidiformes > Batrachoididae > Chatrabus > Chatrabus melanurus. The sequence goes on along the minus strand of OMMV01220055.1, from coordinate 8,145 downwards.
GGGCCTGGCTTATGATGGTACCATCTGGTCATGGCTGACCACGTGGAAAGTGCGGCCCTCAGTGCACCCTTGGGCAGGCATGCACATACCCTGATGATACAACGGCAAAACCTGGATCAACTAAATGTTTCCATGTGGTCTGTCCTGAACAATGAGGGGTCTATCAAGGAAATTTTGCACATACAGCAATGGCAGGTTAAAAACATGTTTAAACTATTGACATCTTTGCAGGCAAAGGAGGAGGCTGTTTTTAAACAGTAGGAGTGGCTGACTGGTCATCCACAAGCCTTCTTGGGAGTACATGTGACTCCTCCTCCAGGGGCTAAACCCCTTCCTTTCCTGACCTCAGTGTCACGGGTTCCATGCCACTCCCCAGTGACATAGCTCCAATGCCTCATCCCAGAGTTGAACCAAGGTTACTGCCCATAGAAAGGTATGATGGAAACCCAGAGACCTGTCATTCTTTCATCACATTGATGAACGTTTCTCTCCAGCCAAGCACCTTCCCGTCAGACGAGGCACAAGTTGCTTATATCAGACGGTCCCCCATCTGCCAATCCACCAGTAGTTTTACAGAGACCCTTAGGCATGTTGTTGAAGGAGGACTCCCAGAGCATGAGGCGGTATGAAGCTTGCTGTCCATGCACCAAGGTTCCGGCCTTGCCATGGATAACTGGATAAAGTTCTGGACCTTGGCCACGGACAGCAGGTGGAATACTCCTCCCTGTGTGACACATTCATCAAAGGGCTTTCTAAAGCAATAGAATACCTCCTGGCCCTGCTGGATCACCCATTCCATCTGGAAGATCTCATGGACCTGGCCATCAAATTAGACCACCGTTGACATCAGTGAAAGATAGAGCGCCTCCGCTCCACTCCCAGCTGATAGCGTCGCACCCTAGCAGCTCAACCTCCTTCTGGTCATCCTTCTGCTCATTCCCAGTGCTCTAACACTGTCTCCTTCTTCGGAAGAGGAGCCAATGCAAGTCAGCTGCACTAGGCTTTCTCCCTAGGAGCACAAACGGAGGATGAAAGCAGGCTTATGTCTGTATTGTGGTGCCGCTGAACATTACATTTCAGTATGTCCAGTAAAAGAGGTGGCTCATCAATGAGAGGACAGTTGATGGGCCATATGACCACATCACCATTCTCAATCCAGTGTCCAGTTATTATGGGTATACTGTCTTGTTCCACAGGATCTCTGGAATTACCAGTGTTCATTTATTCAGGTGTGGAGGAGAGCTTCATGGACAAAGACCTGGTCTTCAAGATGCTGGAACCCCTGGGGAGGACCCTTCGGGCCACTGCCCTGGATGGCTGGCTGCTGATGGTGGTGACTCACAAAACTTCACCTGTTCATCGGCTACTGCCAGGAAATCACTTAAGAGTCAATGACCTTCCATGTGATATCTTCTCCCGAGCACCCTCTGGTGTTAGGGTACCCTTGGTTAGTTATTCATGATCCACACACTGAATGGTCCTCAGGATCTGTTTTGAACTGGTCCATGAGGTGCAAGGTACTGTGCTAACAAGACGTTATTGCACGTCAGCTGTCGGCCATCAATCCTGTTGACCTTACAGGAGTCCTAGCAGAGTACCACGACCTGCAGGAAGTCTTCAGCAAGGATAGGGGTACTTCCTTACCACCACATCAGCTCTATGACTGTGCGAAGGACCTTCTGCTGGAAGCCTTGCCCCCCCACCCCCAGGGATCATCTGTATTCATTGTCTGCACCTGAACGTAAGGCCATGGACACTTACATACAGGAGAGCCTAGCTGCAGGTATTATTTGTCCCTCCTCCTCACTGGCTGGAGCAGGCTTCTTTTTTGTCATTGACTATCTTGGACTGAATGCTATAACAGTGAAAAAATTGGTACCCTTTACCTTTGATGGACGCTGCTTTTGATTTGTTACAGGGAGCGGCTGTCTTCACAAAGTTGGACTCATGGAAGGCTTACCACCTGGTAAGAATAAAGGATGGTGACGAATGGAAGACCACCATCAACACACCATCTGGACATTACAAATATCTGGTAATGCCATTCGGACTTTGTAATGCACCGGCGGTCTTCCAGACACTGGTAAACTACATACTTAGGGACATGTTGGACATTTTTGTTTTGTTTATTTGGATGATATTTTGATTTTCTCAAGAACCATGCAAGAGCACACACTACACATCAGGAAAGTGTTGAAAAGGTTATTAGACAACAAAGGTTATTCAGCAACCGTCTTTTTGTGAAGGCAGAAAAGTGTGCATTATCCCATGTTTCCTTTCTAGGGTTTCAGTTATCTCCAGGACAGGTGGGCAGGGATCCGGCCAAGGTGAAAGCAGTGGTGGACTGGCCCATGCCCGAAACCCATAAAGAGTTAAACATTTCTTGGGCTTTGCAAATTTTTACAAGTGGTTCATCCACAACGACAGCACTGTGGTGGCCTCTCGCCATCGGCTCACCTCTTCCAAAGCCAGGTTTGTCTGGAGTGAACCCGATTAAATGGCATTTGATTCTCTTAAGGCCCGGTTCACCACTGCTCCCATCCTTGCTGTGCCAAATGCAGCCTTCCAATTTATTGTTGAGGTTGATGCTTCTGAGGTGGGTGTAGGGGCAGTATTGTCCCAGCTGTGACAATAAGGTTCAGCCTTGTACCTTCTTCACCCAGAGGTTGTCACAAGTAGAGCAAAATTACGATGTCGGGAACGGGACTTGCTGGAAGTAAAATTGGCTTTAGAGGAATGGAGGCATTGGTTGGAGGGAGCCGAACATCCTTTTCAGGTACTCACTGATCACAAAATGTTCCAGTATTTAACATCCATGCACTGCCTATTATTTGCCTGTTTTAATTTTGATCTTTCTAATCGCTCAGGTTCCCAGAACAAAAAAGCTGAGTCCCTGTCCCACCAAGTTGAACCAGACAATTCTTCTTCAGAGGTTTCAACTTTTCTCCTGCCCTCTTGTACAACAGGGGCAGTGTCCTGGGGAATAGAGCGGGAGGTGAGAAGGGCAGTACTGAGTGTTCAGATACCTGCCTGAGGACCTCCTCATTGCTTGTTCATCCCCCAGGCCACAGCTTACAGGTTTTGTAGTGGGAACACGATTCTAAATTGGCCTGTCATCCTGGCATCAGCCGTACCATCAGCTCTGTCTCCAAGCACTTCTGCTGGCCTACGTTAACCCATGACACCAAAGAATATTGCAAGGCATGCTAAATCTGTTCACAATCCAAAACTCCTAGTGCTCCTCCAGCCAGCCTCCGCTGGTTGCTATGATTCCTCATTGCCCCTGGACCCACCTGTCCATTGATTTTGTTACCAGTTTACCTTCTTCACAATCTAAAACTTGCATTCTTTCTGTAGTGGAGAGTTTTTCAAAGATGGCACACTTTATCCCATTACCAAAACTCCCGAGTGCTACGGAGACCTCAAAAATCATGGTGCAGAATGTCTTTCACCTGCATGGACTCCCATTGGACATTGTGTGCAATCGCGGACTGCAATTTGTGTCTCGCTTCTGGAGGGAGTTCTGCAGTCAAATTGTGCTTCTGCGAGTCTGTCTTCCAGTTATCACCCTCAGTCTAATGGTCAGACTGATTGGTATAACTGGGAGATGGAATCCGCCCTCTGTTTAGTTTTCTCTAATCCACACAATTGGGCAAATAACATTGTTTGGACAGAATAATCCCATAATTCTCTTCACTATGATGTTGCCATTCCTCTACGTTTATGGTTACCAACCACCCCTTTTTCCCACCCTGGAAAAAAGAGTTGGTGGTGCCTTCAGCCTTTGCTTAGGTTCGACAAAGCTATCTGGGGTGGTGGCAGGCACAGGTGGCCTTGCTGCACTCCTCTGAGCTTCATCATAAAGCTGCTAACAAACACCGCAATGTGGCCCTCAGTATCAGCCTGGCCAGCAGGTGTGACTTTCGACATGGGACCTTTCCCTCCGGGTTCCCTGTAGAAAGCTAGCGCAACATTTTTTCTGTCCTTTTCCTATGTCAAAGGTCATCAACCCCTCCGCAGTGCGATTGGCTCTCCCCAAACCAATGCATATACATTCCACATTCCATGTTTACTGTGTGAAGCCAATGGCTGCCAGTCCACTCTGTCCACCTGTGTTGGCGGCTTCTCCTCACAGGGTAGTTGATGGTGCTCTGGCCTTCATGGTTAGGCTCATTCTGGATGTTCATCGGCAAGGCCTAGATGGGATTACCGAGTGGATTGGGAGTGTTACGGTTCATGGGAACCAGCTGTGAGCATCCGTGACAAATCGCTGATTAGGGACTTTTACTGATCCTGTTCAAATCCTGTGTGATGTCGAGAGACGTCCGTTTAAGGGGAAGCACTGTCATGATCCGCGTGTGTATGCATACCCTCAGGATTCGCCCTGAGACCTTGTTTGACATGTTGTATCTCTTTCTTCTTGTCAGCCATTCAACAGCTAACAGGCACCGGAATGAGCTAATCAGCTTTTGGCAGAGCAGGGAGAGATGGAAAATGTGCGGGTTAGGGTTGAAGACCACTGCTATAGACTCTTACTTTAGTGCTGCCATTGTGTGTGATATGTATACACGTGTCTAGGAAGGGGACTTTACCCTCAGTCTCTTCTTCCCTTGTGAACTTGATGTGTGGATCAATCGAGTTCAGGTGATCTGTAAACATCTCCACATCATCACACTGCAGGCATGTATAAGTGTCATCTACAAATCTATACCAGAAGTGTGAGTCTCTACTGTTTCTATAGTTATGACTTCAAAATCCTCCATATCTAGGTTCACCACTATCGGAGATATAGGTGAAGCCATAGCAGCTCCATGCTTCTGGATGTAACACTCGCTGTTGTACACAAAGTAAGTCGTGCTCAGACAAAATTCCAGCAGCACCATTACTTGGTCCAAACTTAAAGGAGTCCTGCTCCGCCAACAGTTGCGATTTATCCACTGGTATGCTAGTGAATGAGGCACTAACATCAAAAGAGACGTTTCTTCGTGGGTGGTACTACCAGATTCTTTATCTTATTCACAAAGTCTGCACTATTGTTTATATGGTGTCCATTCTTGCCAACTAAGGGTCCCAGAATCTCTGCCAACACTTTTGCCAGTTGATAGGTGGTATTCCCAATACTGGAGACATCTGGTTTAAGAGGTGTGTCCTTCGTTTTTGGTAATCCATAGAACTTGGGGACATAGTCCTGTGTTGGGAAAGTCTCCTGTACAGGTTGTGACGTATACTACTATTTATGTTCCACTGTCATGGATGTTGATCAGCTTCTTCTTGTATCAACTGGTAGGGTCGCTTTTAGTTTCTGGTATGTGTTGGTATCACCCAGTAACTTCTTAATCTTGTCAGTATCATCTTTCTGGTTTAGTATGACTGAACATCTGCCCTTATCCACTGGTAGTATTTTGATATCGTTGTACCATTTGAGTCTTTGTATGGCTTTTCTTTCTTCCCCTTATTGCAAATGCATTATGGTGGAGCTCAGAGACAAAGTGTCAAAGTGTCACAGTCCAGTTACTTATGGATCACACTGTATTTGATTAATGGGTAAATAAACAGGAATTGAGATGGTGAAAGTGCCAGGTTTGTCCTGCCCTGTCCTCACCTGATTCTCCAAGTACTGAACCATGTCCTGCTGGATTCTCCACTGAGCAACGCTCCTGTCTCCATGATGATGGTCAGAGTTAAGATGCCTAGGAGACAGATAAGCAAACATAACATGGTTGAAAAGATTTGAAAGCACATTTTTTTCACGATCAAACCCAGTAATCATGACAGAATTGGTATTGGTTTCATCTCTTTGTCTAAATCAGCCATATCTTCAGGAAAGAGGTGTACAGAGTCTAATCTTAGATTTCTGGAACCACATGAGGACAGACAGGGGACACGTGAACACAACATCAGCTACACAAACCATGGTGACAGCATGGTTTGTGCAGCACCAACCACATGGTTCATTGATCTGGTGTTGTGTTCATGTGAGACTGAAACAATCTGACCTTTCAAAGAAGCACATCAACAGTACTTATGACCTCACCAGAAAGATGTGTTGGCAACATGTAATTATTTCTATGGGGTGCCCGTTTGAGGAATCAATACGTTATAAAGCAGATTAACGTCTTCAAACAGGTGCCTGGAAAATTTCTGCAATGTACAGGACTCTAGAGTTATAGATAACTGCCCATCTTTTCTGGATAACTACAGCTTACTGATTCCAGAGCCCTCACTCTACAGTGAAAGGTGCTGCCATCTTATATAGAATATAGATAGCTTTGTACAGCAGGTTCGGCAACCATAACTTATCATAGGTCACATAGCAGGTCAGCTGTGGGAGCATGCACTAGTGACGCACGTCACAGCATCCATCACACTACAGACCCATCTTAGGTTCTGGATAGCAACCAATGAGGAGGACATCCAGTCCATCATCACCTCTCAAATGTAAGCATCTAACGGCTGCAGCCAGGTGAAACACGAGTGTACTTGGCATTTCCAGTTGCTGGAGTCCTCAACACTGCTGCATGTGTGTGCTGGCTCATGCCCAGAGAAATGCTCTGCATGGCCAAAATGCCATACCTGATTCCTCAAAATGCAAATGATATCACCTGAGTCTCCTTAAATGTTCATTTGACACAAAGTCCTTCGAGCTGTACCCATGGATCCTCCAAAGAGAGCTAGTCCCAAAGACATCCAGTCATCACCTTAGGTCACTGGTTAGCATGCAAGTCTCACAATTATACAGTAAGACAAGAAGCACCATGACCCTGAAACCTGGGACCTTCAGTTTCCTGCAAAGGTATCAGCAAACACATCTGTCCAGAATACTCAGGACTCTCAGTCTCTCAATTTCAGAGGCCGAGTATCCAGACACATGAATGTCACTGCAGAGATATATGAAACTATCCACAGGTTCAACACTTTTACCACATGCAAACACCCTATGGATGGCTGAGTCCAGAATATCAATGAAAGCCCAAATCTTAGTTTTGTTTCAGGACAATCGTAACCCAGGCACAACTCCTCACTCAGTTTCCCAAGAGCATTCATTGATTCTGCAATGATCACAGCAGGTCAGGAAATGGTCAGGAAAGCTTTCCTTGCCATCAAAGGCTCCTAAGCCACTGGTCTCCACAACTCTATCCAACATCCAGTCCACACAAGCATTGAATAGTGTAGGAGCACACCAGTGTAAGAGAACATCAGAAATCACTGGACAGAAGTCAAAGATCCTGCACAGCACTCACAGTGCCTGAGTCTATACACAGATATGATGTCCAGTAACTTGTTGGGGATTCCTCAAAAAAGGTGCTTGCAAGGATTATTCTTTACATGATTTAGACCATTGCTACTTTGTAATCAGAGCAGTCTGGCTTTGGTTGAATCTTAGCTTTGCAAGTACTCATGAAACACATGCACAAATATCGGCAATGCTTCTTTGTCACCCATGCTTATTTTCACAAAGCATTTGAAAATGCTTTTTGAAAATCCTGAAAATATGTAGGATATCCAGTAAGTTGCTGTACATCACAGGGGTCAATACACAGGGGTCAATACACAGGTACTGTGATACCCCTTTTCGACCGAGCTATTCTTGGTGCTGGTTCCAGGCCAGTGCTCAGGTTAGCACCGGTTCTTTCTGTTTCCACAAACAAAGCACTGGCTCCAGGTGCTAAAAACTGGTGCTTAGCCAGCACCAAGTTGAAGCTGGGCCAGAGCGAAGAACCAACTACGTCAGTGGGCGGGGGGGGCGGAGTTATCGACGATCGTGAGACTGTGGAGAACAGCCATTTTTAAATCTGCCAAGCAAGCGAGACGTGTGTGCGACTGATTTTGTGGAAAAAAAGGAATGGAGGCCAAAAAGTAGCAGTGGTCGGAGGAGGAGACCCAGTGTTTCCTTGCACTGTGGTCGTCAGAGGAGGTGCAGGGCTGATTGGACGGTGCCTCGTGGACCAAGCCGGTATTTGAAAAAATACGGCGGGAAATGGCTGCAGCAGGATTCGACCGGAGCGTAGACCAGCTCCAAAACAAATTAAAGAAAATAAAAACGGATTTCAGGGATCACCAAAGGGAGCTGGGACGCAGTGGCAGTGGCCGGCCGAAGAAGATCGCACACTATGAACTTTTAAACGCGGTACTTGGCGACCGGCC
>OMMV01220042.1:0-24953 GCA_900302635.1 Chatrabus melanurus | reverse complement strand
ACTTTAAAGAATCATGATTGTTGTCCGCTGTCTTGAAATCTGTGGATGTCGACACCGGAAGTGGGAAATTGGCCATACGCGCGCCACCTCGGGTCGCGCGCGGAATTAGGAATCGCCTCTATTGCGAACGGTTCAGGTCGGGTTCCAGAAGGGTTTTGCGCCACTGCGACGTCTGTGGGAGTTTGTCGGGAATGCCTGTGTCGCACAAATTTTTAGGACATGTTCTAAATTCAAGCAACACTTGTGTGCCACCCTGTGACGCCCACGACGGGTGTGGGACTCCCCGTGGATGCGCCAGGGCTTTCCGGTGACTCCCACAGGAATGCCGTTCGCATGGTGTCGCAGCCCAGTGTGATAGGCCCTTAAGGGACATTTAACCAAATATTGCTGAGGGGTTGTATGTATATATTTGAGCCTGTATGTATAATTTTGACCCTGTGCGGAAATCAATTCAAACCTGTGCACCCAGTTCTTGTTTTTTAGAGTCATAATGATGTATGCTATACAATCATTCCACCCTGGCAGAAGAACAGTTCAAAGAAATCATTAAAAGCCCAAAACTACCATGACATTCATGCCCATGATGAATGTATGTAAACCTCTGACTACAACTGTAAATAAGGAATTATAAAATGAATGAGTAAATATCTTTATAAATGAACCAATTAAAGCTAACTTTGGTATATACTTGTATAAATAAGTATTTTTGTCTGTAGTACTCAGTTGCTCCATCAATGCAGGTTTGAAACTTAGCCTTTTTTTTTTCTTACCAAATTGAACTGAATGCATTTGTGTCAGACAGTTCCTGGTCTGAAAAACAAGTGTCAGTCCAGTAGCGGAGAGATGCCCACCACAAACAATGAACAATGTTAAAATAAAGATGTTTCAAATATACAGTCCTGATTAGAAGTATTAGCAGCACTGAATTTTAAGTAAAGATTTTAAAATATATTCAGAAATAATTGCAAATGAACCAATTTTGTATAATCAGAATAAAATCAAATCTCCAAAGTTGTTGAACATCAACAACATCAAAATGTTTTTATGTAGTAAAATTAAAAAAAATAATAATACAGATGTCCAATATATGCATTACAAACTTATTGGCACACTTCTCCTTCTGTGCACACTTGATCCTGTCAGATCTCAGAAGTTAAGCACAGTTCTGAGTAGTTGTTGGTTGGGAGACCTCTTAGGAACCTCACTGATGTCAGGGTGCTGCCATGCAAGGCGCTCAACTGCACATTAAGGACCTTGCCCAAGGGACCTTCATGAATGAAATCATTCATTTTGTTTTTCATTTACATCAACATTGGACATTTTGTTAAATATTCTGATAATAAAAAAATCGGTTCATTTGCATTTTTTGTGAAAATATTTTAATTTTTGTACTTAAAATTCAGAGGTGACAATAAATCTAACCAGGTCTGTATGTCTTAGTTAATGTCTTAACAAATTAAGATTTTTGTTTTTGCAATGTTATTAAACCAGATTATCATTTGTGTGACCACAAAGGGTCATTTACCCAATGTTATTCATTAAATAAAAATAAAAAAACACACGTTCTTGTTGTTATCCTATTATAAGAGTACCAACCACCCAAGCTACCCTAGCCCAGTGACGAGAGTGACTCACCATGGTAGCTTGGTATGTTAGCATGTAGGGTCTATTTTGCAAGTAAATAGATAATTTTGGTAATTTATGTTTATTGTCATGCTAGTTTACCGAAAGTTGTTTGTCTTTCGGCTTCCCCCAATTGTTCAGGGTTGCCACAGTGGATTTAGTACAGATCCGCATCGGGATTTGGTAGAAGTTTTACGCCAGATGCCCTTCCTGACACAACTCCAGTTCTACAAGGAGAAACACACACAGCCACTGGTGTTCCCAAGCGGTCTCCCAGCCAAGTACTAATCAGGACCTACCCTGCTTCACTTTTGAGATCTGATGGGATCAGTAGCACACAAAGCAGAATGGCTGCATGTTAGTTTACTGAATAATTTACTTAATAATTTAACTGTTTACCACTTAATCCACTAGTGCAATATTGGCAACACAATGGTCCGCGGCAGGGTTACAAGAAGTCTTTTGCTTGTCAAAACTACAACTATGTACAGTATGAGACAGCAATGTAATAGCATATAACACCAGTGTGACAGGCAGGCATAAGCGTCAACTTTCTTGCTTGTGCAGGGGTTGAGGGCAAATCAGAAACCCCGGTGGTCGGCTTTGCTTCCATCCTGGGAATTAAACAGATGACAGCTGCCAGGCTAAATGACAGCTTGTAGATGATGCTGATGTGATCTGCACACTGTGACACAAAGCTATCACTATATCTGTTTGGTGCCTCACCACAATGTGAAGCAGAATGAGCCTTATAATGAGTAAATGCTGAATGTTTAGCAACAGCATTGTGCAGGTTTGCAGATAAATGACTATGAGCAAACAAGTTCCCGAAATTTGAGCTGGAGCAAAAATATAATAACAGAAGGCTTTCAGAGAGTGCATACCTCTATCAAGACCCAACAGTGCGTTGGCTTATTTGCTGCCCATCCAAGGTTCTAGAACTCTACAAAAATTATTATACAAATAATGAATGTTTATGAGTGCAATCTTTCACCTCGTGTAAATATTCTTAACATTGCACAAATTAAAAACATTCATTAATTGTTTTATATGACCCCTAAACAGATCCGCGTCATTTGATATTTTACTTAACCTCCTGAGACCCTGCGTCCTCATACGGGGACAACATGTTTTCTAAAACCTAATTCCTGTTCAAACTCAGGTCTCAGGAGTTTAAAATTAGACAGGTGTTTCTTCTCAGAACAGGAAGCCGACAGCAGCGGAGCAGAGAAGTCTCTGTGTCCGCACAGCAGTTGACTTCGCCCCGCAGGCGAGAGACCAACACACCGCTGAGCTCAGCGAGAGCCGCTAAGGACCAAAATGGGAAATCGCGATAGGAACTTGTCCAATTCTTCATCTGACTGCGCTTCTATGACCGCTAAAGATGTCCCCGCGAACACTGCGTAAGCCTCTAATCGGATTATGGCGTCCTGGATTTAGCTTTCTCGTATCATGGATGTATTTTTATGAAAAGGTAGTGGATTGAACGTATGGAATAAAAATGCACGGTATGTGACGTCAGTCATACTATGGGACAAATGATCAATGTCACGTGACATACAATCCACCAATCAAATGACAGGGATTTATCTAGGTGTCATATAAACTCCATTAATCCTATGCTTTCCCTACTGATTGCAGGGAATATAGCCATGTTTAAAGCTGTTGCACCTCACAAACATGCACATTTGGTATGCTGCTTCTGTGAAAACACTATTTTCCGGAATTTTTTTTTCTCATAAATATGTGACGAAAGTTTTTTTCCCTCACGAAATGATCTCATAAAAATTCAGATTTTTTTTCATGAATTTGTGAGTTTTTTTCTTCCTCCTCCCCGCTCCATCATACTAATACGCCATTGCATGCTGTGATTGTCAGCATATCACTGGCAACGATATGCACCATGAACATTTTCATACATTATTGCCGGCACGCAGGTATACGTGCATCATGAACCCACTCATGTGGGGTGTCAAATACACTGTGATGGACCAGGTTTTTGCTGGTCTATACTGCAATGACTTTCTGCCTTTTGATTGCATTCCATCTGCACTGTACCTGACCATAATTCATTTTTAGATCAACATGACCATGAGCATGCAGACAAGCACAAGTACATTTGGTGTTTATATAACAGGGACACTGGACATGAAAATGATAACTGCATCAGTTGGAAATGTCGAATTTTAACTCGCAATCCATGTGACATTCTGGGCACATGCCTGCAAGTGATCTCTGCTCCTCCAGCAAACAATAAATGGTCATAGACTTGCCTTTTATCATGAAAAAAATCTGTCAATTCCTCTGGCTTGTTCGTCATCACAAGCACCCGTACACAGTTTGATTGACTTGTCAATGTCCTCCAGCGACAATCGTGATATTTGATTTTCAGCAGTAAGCTTTGACCCTTAATCACAAGGATGTAGCTTTTTGTAACACCACAGTGTCATTAATAAATAATGATCACAAAGTTGCCTGCGACCTGTCATCTGTGGGCCCAACTGCACCAGAGCAGTAGTCCTCACAACCATTTGTACCAATATTAACCTCTCCCAGCTGATGTCGCAATGTAGTGCCACCCATAGCAACCAGTAAACAGCCATCTGGGTGTAAACAAAGTGAATGTGACAAAGCAACGGCTCTGTGAAAACAGCATTTTACTCTGTAGTCAGTTTCTATACAGTCAGGTCCATAAGTAGTTGGAGAGTGGCACTTTTTGTAATTTAACCTCTGTGCACCATCGCAATAGACTTGAAATGAAACAGTCAAGATGTGCTTGTAGTGTTCACTGTTAGCTTTAAATCAAGGAGTTTAGCAAAAATATTGCATTAACCATTTATGAATTCCATCCATTTGTATACATAGTCCCTCCGTTTTCACAGCCAATTGGCCAAACTCAATACAAGCCTTACTTCATAAGAATCATCGCTTTTACAGCCAGTTTTTAGTTTGTACAAGTTAGGGAATTGATGTATGAACATTTACAAGTAACTGAATATGTCTTGGACTTTATTTACGTCAATTATTAAGAAATACAAACAGAATGGTACTATATGGTAAACCTGTCTGGAATAGAAAGTTCTCAAAAATTGAGTGGCCATGCAAGAAGGAGACTAGTGAGGGAAGCCACCAAGACACCCATGAGAGCACTGAAGGATTTATAGGCTTCTGTGGCTGTGATTTAAGAAAACGTGTATAGTACATCTTTTGTCTTTTGCATCACCAGCTTCATGGTGGAGTGGAACAGAGAAGGATTTTTTTACAAGAAAACATAAAATACAGGCTTGAGTCTCCCATTTGCCTTCTGGCAAGCTATAGCTGAAATTTCATGTCATCTTTTTAAAGAAAATCCTACATGTAGTGCAGTGGTTCCCAACCTTTTTTCCTTGGAGACTCCCCTATTTGTATGTAAGAGAGGCTGAGAGCCCCCAGCCTGCCCAAATGCCCACAAACACACTACAAAAGAATTAAGTGATTCATTCCAATTTTTGTTTGTTTGTAGAAAAAAATTTACTTTTACACACATAACTTTAATTATAGTTTCCCCCTTTTACCTTTGGTCCATCCAAAGAAAATCATCTATCCATCCATTTTCTGAACCCGCTTATTCCAATTAAGGATCATGGGGAGCTGGAGCCTATCCCAGCGGTCATTCTACAAGAGGCAAGGTACATCCTGGACAGGCCACCAGTCTATTACAGGCCCAACACATAAAGACAGACAAACACATTTACACTCACACCTATAGTCAACTTAAAGTTACCAATAAGCCCAAACTGCATGTCTTTGGAAGTTTGAGGAAGCCGGAGCACCCAGAGGGAACCCACGCAAGGATGGGAAGCACATGCAAACTCCACACAGAAAGGACCAGGTCGGAAGCAAACCTGGGACCTTCTTGCTCAGAGGCAGCAGTGCTAACCACTAAACCATGCTGCCCCAAAGAAAATCACTGATGTTTTAATTACTATTGATTATCCAGTAAGTGATTTATTATGACTTTATGTAAAATGTGCACCTCTAATTTTAACAACCAGGCAAAAATCAGGCAAAAATCCGCGACACCCCTGTCATCTTTGGCGGCCCCCTAGGAGGTCTCAGACCCCAGTTTGGGAATCAGGGATGTAGTGTATGTCAAGAATTTGGTCATGCTGTGTTGATGTATATGCTTACTTTTAGCCTTAATAAACCAATCTTCTTCCAGTAATGCAAACAAAAGTAAAATTCCACACACTAACTAGTTTTGAAGTGTGCTCCACACAGGTATACAGCTGGAGGTAGTTTTGCATTATGACTTGCTTTTGTTGATCCCTGCAACTGCTGCCACTCGTCTGTGTTATTTGTCTCAGTACTTTGCCTTGTCCAGGAATATGCTGAAGCTCACCAAGAAGCCTAGTATGCTGATGTGGGTTGTACAACATAGGCACCACAAGCTTTGGGCATTTTTTGTGTTATTGTTTGATCTCGAAGCAATGTATCTGCAAAATAACTGACATAGAAGTACTTTTCATTTCAGCATTGCATGACAGTAAAGTATCATCTGCGGTGATATTGTAGCTGAGTTATCTTCAAATGTAAGAAATATGTGGCACTCATGTCTACGTTTCCAAAATACTTCACAGTAAGATGCAAAGATTAATGTGAAAGTGAAATATATAGCAATAAGAACAATAAGAACAATAACATAAGCATACAGCAGTTATTAAAATATATTTTAATCTGCTCTTGGCTGAAATAATGTGTGTAGACTGAAACAAATCACATGCATACATTACAGTTACACAAAAAATGAGTTTTAATGGCATTGTACAACCCAAAATCAGAAAAAATTGGGACAGTGTGGAAAATGCAAATAAAAAAAAACCCACAGTGATTCTGCCATTTACTTTGACTTCTGTTTCATTGCAAACCGTATGAACCCAAGATATTTCATGTTTTGTGTGGTCAATTTCATTTAATTTGTTAATATGCATCCATTCCTGCATTTCAGGCCTGCAACACATGCCCAAAAAAGTTGGGACGGTAAAGCATTTACCACTATGTAATGTTGCCATTTCTTCGCACAACACTTAAAAGATGTTTTGGCATTGAGGATACCAAGCAATGAAGTGTTCCAGGTTTTATTTTGTTGCATTTTTCCTGCAAACACGTCTTAAGGTGCACAACAATTCAGGGTCATTGTTGTTCCAATTTTGCTTTCAAAATTCTCCACACATTCTCTGTTGGGGACAGGTCAAGACTGCAGGCAGGCCAGTCCAATACTCGTACCCTCTTCTTCCGCAGCCATGCCTTTGTAATGTGTACAGAATGTGGTTTTGCTCTGTCTTGTTGAGAAATGCATGGACATCCCTGGAAAAGATGTCGTCTTGAAGGCAGCATATGTTTCTCTAAAATCTCAATGTTCTTTTCTTCATTAATGCTGCCATCACAGAGGTGTAAATTGCATTTGCCAAGGGTACTGACACAACCCCATCCCATGACAGACCCTGGCTTTTGGACTTGTTTCTGATAACAGTCTGGATGGTCCCATTCATCCTTGGTCCGGAGCACAAAGCGTCCATTTCTTCCAAAGAAGATCTGGAATACTGATTTGTTTGACCACAATTTACATTTCCACTGTGTGATGGTCTAACCCAGATGCCTCCAAGCCCAGAGAAATCAACACTGCTTCTGAACACCGTTAACATAAGGCTTCTTTTTTGCACAGTAAAGTTTTAAGTGGCATTTGTGAATGTAACTTTGTATTGTAGTGCTTGACAAAGGTTTCCCAATCCCTTGCCCATGTGGTTGAATGTCTTGAATCTTTATGCAGTGCCATCTGAGGGATCAGACATCACGGGTGTTCAGCTTAGGCTTGCACCCTTGTGCTTTACTGAAATTCCTCCAGATTCCTTGAATCATTTAATGATATTATGCACTGTAGAGGGAGAAATATGCAAATCTCTTCCAATCTTTCTTTGGGGAACATTGTTATTTCAATAATTTTCTCACACATTTGTTGAGAAACTGGAGATCCTCTGCCCATTTTGCTCCTCAAAGACAGCCTTTTGTGGACACTGCTTTTGTACCAATTCATGATTACAATCATCTGTTGACATCAGTATTATTATTATTATTTTTTTTTTATCTCATTACTAGCCCTAAATTGCCCCCTTCCCAACTTTTTTTTTGGAATGTGTTGCAGGCCTGAAATGCAGGAATGGCTGTATATTAACAAATGAAATGAAGTTGACCAGAAAAAAACATGAAATATTTTGGGTTCATACTGTCTGCAATGAAATAGATGTCCAAGTAAATGTAAGAACCACTGCAGGTTTTTTTTTTTCATTTGCATTTTCCATACCATCCCAACTTTTTCTGATTTGGGGTTGTATTTAGGATTCAGTCTCTTGTATTTCCTTTTGACCATTTCACCCTCAGGTCATGGCAGAAGCTCAGTGTACACAGGGACTGATGTATGTGTGCACATTCTCCCCATATGTTCCTCCTTTATACAACTGACTTTAGGTGTGGGGAAAATGCCAATGCATGTTATTTTATGCGTTCACGTCATTTATACCTCTGGGCCCCGGGCAGGTTTCTGTTCTGACCTTCAGGTCCGAAGCAGCTGGGAGAATAATGAGTCCAAGCCTCGGCTCACTTTGCAAGAGATGGTGTTCACAGTCTCTTCCCTTTCTCACTCACCAAGACAAGAGCAAGGCATCAGTGACCGAAAGAAGATGGTGATGGGAGATGGTCAGGTTCAAAGTGAAATTGGTAGACACTGCGAGGCTCAACTTGAAGATATCTTCTGTGGCAGTGAAAGTGATGAGGTATGTTCCACTCTCTGAGAGAAACATGCACATGGGATATATTACTGTGACACTAATGACCATCTACTTTACCTGAAGCTAATTTGTTGCATTTCAGTTTGAGCAAACGTCCAATGACAAAAATAGTTTAATCCAACAGTGATGCAGTTGTTATCTTAGTTCCTTCCGCATTCAAGATTCAGCACATCAAAAGTCTCCATTTGATTTGATTCAGTTTAACTTGATTCACTTCCTCAAATCACTTTCAGGCACTTTATATGACAAAATTTCAACAGTCAACAGTCAGTGCATTGCTGTGAAAATAAATATCTTAATGTAGTGTTTACTTATGATACCATCTTTCCAAATGAAAACAGTTGGCTCTTTATCCTAAACTTAGTGAAATGGGATTCTTAAAAAAAGAGAAAAAAAATCAAGTCTATGTGTGATAACAGATCAGGATATGATGAATTTTTAAAAACTCTGCTCACACTTTCCTGTTAACATTAGGCACATGATGGGTTATATTAAAGGTCGAATATGATGGGTGATGATTTTCTTCTCAAAAGTTTAGTTTATATTGTATTTTAAGAGGTATTTTTTATATTGTGTCTATACTGTACAATTGGCTTCAAAGGTCAGAAAGGAAATTTATCATGACATCGCTTATTCATGGTCTTCATAAAGAGTAGTTTTCTTTTGCTGAATAGGGAGTTAAAACTGTTGAACTGTATAAACACAACTATCTTCAAAGAAATGCTAATTACTTTCACTTATTTAAACCTTATTAATAAGTACAATAATTCAGATTTAAAAACCTCATTTCATAGTCCAGATGATTATTCTGCTGTACTATTTTAGGCAATACCAACTTAAAGTCATAATCAACCAAGCTGGGGTGCAAAAACATACCCATTGTGACAATACTGGCATGTGTTGTCCAAACGCAATATGTAATGACATCAAATTTAAAAAAAAAATCAGGCTTCTGTATATAAAAATTTCTAAAATGATTCCCTTTAAACTCACAGTGAAAACTAATCTCAACAACATGACAAAAATGAAGTAAAAATATAAAAGCCAAAGTAATTGGTTCAATAAGTAATTGCACCCTAACACAAGCAAATCACCACTTTTACAGCCAGGTTTCTTTAGACACCTCAGGGGATGGATACATGAACATTTCCAAGTCACTGAATATGTCTTGGACTTCATTTACATCAGTCATTAAGAAATACAAACAGTATGTTACTCTGTGGTAAGACTGTGTCAAGTAGGCAGTTCTCAAAAACTGAGTGATCATGGAAGAAGAAGACTAGTGAGGGAAGCCTCCAAGACATCCATGACAACTCTGATGAAGTTATAGGTTTCTCTGGCTTGACTGGAGAAATTGTGCATAGTGCAAGTTTTGCATTTTGCATCACCAGTTACGCAACATCATGGTGATGTGGAAAGGAGAAGGATCTCCTTAAAAAGAAGACTTGAAAGTTTAGCTACAGTTTGCCAGAAGGCACATGGGAGATAATAGCCTCGATTTGATCTATTTTGTTGTATGAAAATCCTTCTCTGCTCCACTCCACTTTGAAGCTGTGAGTGGTGATGCAACAGATAAAAGTGCTGTAAAAGAGTGCTGTATTAAAGCATGTTCATGGAATGTTGACTGGATTTGAAAAGTGTGGTAGGAAATGATGCACAAGCAATAGGGATGACCGCAGCCTTCATAAGGTTGTCAATCAATGCCAATTCAAGAACTTGGGGGAGCTTCACAATGAGTGGACTGTGGCTGGAGTCGGTGCATCAAGAGCTACCACGCATAGACGTGTCCAGGAAATGGACTACAAGTGTCGCAATGTCAGAAGCATCTTACCTGGGCTAAGGAGAAAAACAACTGGACTGTTGCTCAGTGGTCCACGGTCCTCTTTTCAGATGAAAGTAAATTTTGCCTTTCATTTGGAAATTAAGGTCCCAGAGTCTGGAGGAAGAGTGGAAAGGTACAGAATCCAAGTTGCTTGAAGCCCAGTGTGATGCTTCCATAGTCAGTGATGATTTGGGGTGCCATGTCATCTGCTGTTGTTGGTTGACTGTGTTTTATCAAGTCCAAAGTCAACGCAGCCCTCTACCAGGAGATTTTAGAGCACTTCATGCTTCCATCTGCTGACAAGCTTTATGGAGATGCTGATTTCTTTTCCCAGCAGAACTTAGCACCTGCCCACAGTGCCAAAAATACTAGGAACTGCTTTGCTGACCATGGTATTACTGGACTTCATTGGGCAGCCAACTGGCCTGACCTGAACCCCATTGAGAATCTCTGGGACATTGTCAGAAAAGTGAGACACCAGACCAGCGTTATTTTGTTTCTATTTTTTTTGGCGGTGTAGGCCTCAATTATTAAAATTAAAATATAAAATGCTTGAAGAATTTTAGTTTCTATGTGATGAGTCTGCAATATATAAAATTTTCACTTTCTGAAATAACTGACAAAAAATATTGAACTTTTTCTCGATATTCTAATTTTTTGAGATGCACCTGTATATACCCAATGTGTTGATAAGGTGGAGAAATATTTTCAGTTCTTTTGGATATTAATAATAAGAGTCAGGCTTTAGAGTCAGTGCCTTGAACCAAAGAGAAATAAATCATATTTGCCTCAATAATGCATAATCCTGCAAGACTGCGTTTGAGTAAAGGGTGAGTTTAGAACTTCCATGTATATATTGTGGCAAATCCAGATGTGTGAATGTTCAAAATTCATACAACTGTAATTTAAATTTTTTTTAAACTGTGAGTTTGATTCACCTGCGAAATTACATTGAGAAATACAGTGCAGAGCAAGTTCTGTCAGGAAGACTCAGGCTTCATAATAGTAGAATCAGCTAATTAATACATAAATCTTTAATCGAAGCCAGCTGATTGCCTTTCGGCCATCAACTCTCAACCAATAAGAATCATGCACGTCCTTTAAAACGTTAGTTCTAACTTACTTTTTGCTGTTTGCAGAATCACTGATTTGAACGTGGTTCCTCGTCTCGATACTTCTCGCTCATTCCATTTTGTCTGATCCGCCCAGTCACCTGACCGTCAGTCTCCCAACACAGATGAGGACATTGTTACTCCACGTCGGAACATGCAGTTGAAGCGGCCTTAGTCGCGCTGGGGTTCTCTCTCTGTGGGTTCCATCTTGGATGTCTTGACCCATGCCGGGCTTCCTTTCTCAAAAGGGATGTGCAGAAACGACCTCACCCTCGTCATCCGCAACACCCTCGGTTCCCCTCCTCCCGGCGTTTCCTCTCCTGCTGCTGGTGCATCTCCTCCTGTGCCGACTGCAGCTGCTTTGTCCAAAATTGCAGGGCGAAAACGGATTGCTAAATCTGCCAGCCCGCCGAATCAGAGGAAGACGAGTGGCACTTCCACGCCTTCCATCAGTCCCGCAACGGTTGACACTCAGCCGGTTCTGCAGGCTGTCCTGGCTCTCATTGACGCAGTCAAGAGCGATGACTCCTGGCTCCGAGCGTTGGAAGCTCAGCATTCATCCCTAGATCCTGGTTCCCAGCCCTCCATTTCCATTGCAGCTCTGATGGCTCCTTCTCCTCAGCTCGTTGCACTCCTGGCCGTGACCTCACACTCTACATCTGCACGCTTCTAGGATTCAGCTCTGCCTCTTCCCATCGACGTATTCATGGCTCCTCCACCTGTCACCACTCCACCTGCTCGGGGCTTCACACTGGTGTCAGTCTTGCCGGCCCCTCCGCTCGGTAGGAGTTTTATGGCACCAGCCGCTGTCACTGTTTCACTGTAGTTGAGAGCAAACATTCCACAAGGTAAAGACATAAATCTGGCTTAAACTGCTGCCTTCATCTGCGGTTAATCATCAGCTGATTGACTGTGGTGACATCTCTGTCATCCTTAAGAACTCTGACCCAAGGCTTAAAAGGCCTAAACATCTGTCTTTGGGCGAATTTGTAATAGCATTCGGCATTTACTGGGATATCATCTGCACTATCTACCCCGAACGTAGGGTCGAATTTAATGCTTACCTGGTGATGCTTGCCAATTTTAGCCTGCGATATGGCGGCACACTGTTCTATGAATGTCACAAGGCCTTCTCAGTAAAATTGGCTAGTTATATTGCTCTGCACAACATCAAACTGGATTGGTGCAGCGTTGACACCGAACTGCTTGCTAGTTCATCATTTTGGGGGTCAGCGTGCTCTGGACGGTGCCGTGTGTAGCTTGCATGGTCACTCTGCAGCTATGTGCCCAGGCTACTACAGTTCCATTCGTAAGGTCTACTCTTGATAGACTTGGCTGCCCTGTCTGTTACTTTAATGGACGTGCCATTTGTGATCATTTCAATAACCATGTTTGCTCTTATCCTAACTGTACTCTCTGCCAAATCTGCAGTCAGTGCAAGGATCACCATCCCAAGTCTGTTTGCCCTCAGCGCTGGAGGCCGCCACGAGGGAACAAGGGGGTTCTTCACAGGAATTCTGACTGTGCACCCTTCTACTCCAATTAATTACCCTTCTATGCTCCTATCTCTCCTCTCATCCCGACCCCGTTTTTTGTGGATTATTTAATCATGGGTTTGTCCCAAGGTTTAGAGTTGGTGTTTTGTCTCCTCTCTCCGTCTCCTACGGAGCTAGGAATTTTCAGTCAGCCAGGACCGAGCCTTTTATTGTTTCTGATCTGCTGCACAGGGAAACGATTAAAGGATGTGTTATTGGTCCTTTCTTGTCTCCCTTTCAGGTCTAACGCCTTGGTTAACGCTTAATTTTTGACATGTCCTCTCCTCACTCTGACTCCTGGGCTAGCATAAACAAGGTGATTCCCTTCGAGCTGTTCTCTTTGCATTATGCTTCTGTTGACGATGCAATTAAGCTGATCAAGCTGGCTGGTGAGGGCTCGCTTTCGGCAAAGGCTGATATCACCGTCGCGTTCAAGGTGATACCCATTCACCTCAGTGATTGGCCACTTTTGAGGGTGAAATGGCGCTCCAAATTTTATTTTGCAGTTATGCTTACTTTCGGCTGTAGGAGCAGTCCCCATATTTTAATACTTTATCCGAGGTGCTTTGCTGGATTTTACTTAACATCTGTAACCTTCCGTTCATTTTCCATCTCCTGGACAATTACCTAAAATTACACTCTAGGGCTTCCCCTTGTGCACCTTTGTTGTCGACACTCGAAGGCAATCCCATGTCTCGTTCATGGTTTAACAATCATCTAGCTCACTTGTTCACCAAATGTAATGTATCACCGAAGACATTCACCCCACATGCCTTCCGAATTGGTGCGGCCACATCGGCTGCTTAACGATGCATCTCTTCTTCATCACTCAAGCTGCTAGGATGGTCCTCTGATGTCTACTTGACATACATCAGGCCTGATTCCTAGGGCCATCCTGACGCCTAGGTGGTACTTGGAATCTACTTTAGGTATTTCTTCTTATAGCTCGTATTCAAATTCTGATGGCGGTGGTTTGATTCTCCCTAACCTTTCTACACTATGGCTATATTTGCTAATGCTTGCTAGCCTCATCTGTATGAGTGCATCAGCTTATGCTACGTAGCTCATGAATTCCACAGTGATTCTCGTCTTAGCTAGTCATAACTATATTTCACCTCTATCCAATCAGCACTGTCTCACGGTACCTTAGTATTCTAGACGGGAGGAGTATGTGTCCCTCTGTTCCAGCTCATGCCTGCATCATGATCTGACTGGCCCTTGACGCTGGTTGGTGCAAGTTCCGTCAGGAAGACTCAGACTTCATAGTAGTCAGCAAAATCAGCTAATTAATACGGCACTCTTTAATAGAAAACAACTGATGACCTTTTGGTCATCAACTCTCAACCAATAGGAAATGTGCACGTCCTTTAAAACATTAGTTCTAACTCACTTTTTTTCTGTTTGCATTTCGCCGAGTCGAATGCGCCTCCTCCACCCCATCACCACCAGTCTGTCCCTGTCCGATACCCGGGGGTAGGCTCCGCCCCTGCCTTCTTCCGACGGCAGGGTCTGAATTCCTCGTACCCCAGTTTTGCTGCGACTGGGACCTCCGCCAAAGACTTCTAATATCCTGTAGATTATCTGTATGGATTAAAATCCATAACGTTATCTTGCCTCCTGAGTCTTTCTGGTAGAACTAAATTTTTCTTTACCTTTTTGACAATAATGTAGTGTTCTTAAATATCTGCATTCCCCTCAAAACACACAAAGGTAATAGTCACAATTAGAAGTACATCACCACTGCATTTTCTTTTCATGGTTTACAGATTTGAAATACTATCAAGGCCAAAGTGCAAAAACATCATATTGGTTCCTAACTACAGACTTTTTTGTGAAACATTACATTACCATTTTTGACACTTTTATCAAAAGTAATTTACAATCCATTTATTACTCAATGTCTTGCCATGGGCAATTTGACACATAGATATTAGTAGTCAGGGATCTAACCACAAACCTTTCAGTTAATGGAAAATTGATTCTACCTTCAGTTGTTGCTCAGTGTGAAAGAGACTCTGGTTTGCCTCGTTACCTTTTACACTTAAGCTATTATGTTTTTAAAAGCAGTAATTATTCACCCACTTTATGTTGCCTAGGCTACAGTTAATGGAATATTGTTTACAGCATGGAGTCAACCCTTACCTGGGGTGGACATTAGAGGTTCTTGTCAACTGGCCAGTAACTTTTCAGTCCGACCCCCAAACAGGTTAGAGGAAAATCTTTATTCCTTGCTATTGCACAGCATGAAAACAATATGCATGCGTGTCAACAAAACAGCTATATAACATCAACAATCAACTTTTCAAACAAACCTTTGTATGATTTTAACTTTGTTGTTGTTGTTGATTCAGATTGCAAGGCAAGGCTCCTCTGAACAAAATGACCATAAACTACCATACTGTTCCTATTTACGACTGGTTGCTTTAAATGAACTCCAAGAGATACTCAGTGAATTGGAAGTGTTCTTGTATCCAACCCCTGACTTCTCCAAAGAAAACTGATGACGTAGAAGTGTTATATTAAAGGGTAAAGCATACTTGGGTCAGATTACTCTACAATGTAATCAGTTACTGAATACAAATTACATGGCCATTTTTGTAATTAGTAATGTAATCCATTCAAGTCAAGTTTGGGAGCATGTGCTGGTGCCGAACTTCGCCGCATGCACGACACCACGGAACCACCTTGCGTCCTGGATGGCAACCGCCCAAGCAGACAACCGGTTCATCCCCACTTCCCCTAAAATAACCATCTATCTGCCGCAGCCAGGTGAAGTCTGGGCGTCCCCTTGTCCTTCTAAACCATTGCATTACAAAAAAAGTAATCTCAATTACTTCAAAATCGATTACTGAAAATGATGCTCATACTAAAAATGGACACAACTACAAATATTCTTTTTCTCTTTTTCTCATAAATTATGAATTAAATTATAAATTAAAAGAAAGTATCTCATTACATATCTCTTTCAATTATCTGAAATTGTCTTTTTTCTGAAAACATTTTTGTCTTTATTTCATAATATGTAATTTCTCAAAACATCCTTCAAAGCAACTTGTTTTTTTCAAAATGTGTCTTTTTCTCTTCGAATCAAACCAAATCATTTTTTAATGAGCACGCTGTATAATCTTTTAAGTCAACTAGTCATTCAATTTACCTAGCAGCGAGCTAACTGAAAATGAGTGATCAAATGCTCCCTTTCAACATTCTATTTGTAGGGGAGAATGACTAAAAATTGCACACAGTACAGCAGACTACAGCTTTCAGCAATGCTCTGACTTCATCGCATTGAGTAACATTATGCATGGCAATATCAATAGTTAGGTGGCACGGTGGCTTAGTGGTTAGGACTGTTGCCTCATAGCGAGAAGGTCCCAGGATCGCTTCTGACCTGGTCCTTTCTGTGTAGAGTTTGCATGTTCTCCCCGTGTTTGTGTGGGTTCCCTCCAGGTGCCCCAGCGTCCTCCCTCTTCCAAAGACATGCAGATTAGGTGAATGGGTGACTCCAAATTGACTGTGAGTGTGAATGTGTTTGTCTGACTATATATGTCGGCCATTCTCGCCCAATGACCACTGGGATAGGCTCCAGCACCCACGTGACCCTTAATTGGAATAAGCGGGTTCAGAAAATGAATGAATGAATACCAATAGTTCCAATATCTGTAATTTGCTCAGTTTTTTCTACCAAAGTTGCATGTTTAGCTAGCTAACTGACAAGGAAATGTACCTCCAAATGTTTCTTCAGGTTTGACATTGATGTCTTTGTGGATAATAGCACCTGTATTTTATTTTAATTTGACACAAATTGCACTCAATGTTTATGTTCTTGTGGTGCACATTTTAAACTTAAAATAATGGCGATATTACCGGGAATCAAAAGCCTTTTTTTTTTTCAAGTGGTGTGGATGGACTGCAGGTGCTGGAGTCTTCCATCTTGTGGAGTTTCCATCCATCCATCCATCCATCCATCCATTTTCTAAACCCACATTTTGGGGAGATGGAGCTTATCCCAGCGGTCATTGGGCAAGAGGTGGGGTACACCCTGTACAGGCTGCCATTCTATCGCAGGGCTGACACATATAGACACACAAACACATTCACACTCTCACTCACTCTTTCTTGTAATTGCAAGGTTTGCAAAAAAACAAACAACAAACAAAAAAAACAAGACGGATTACTTGCTCAAGATTGACCTTGAGTGGCTACACAGGTAGAGCTGCTTCTAGATCACTTCTAGTTCATGGATTAATAGCACTGAATCGTTGAAAAAAAATTCATAATTTTAAAATGACCATATTTTAATAATCAAAATATAATCAAGTAATCCTTGACAATGTAACTATAATGTGATTACACATTTTACCAACATAATCTGGTTTTATTATAGTTACTTAGGTTTGTAATCTGATTACATAATCCCGATTCCATGCAATCCATTGCTACCAAACCCTGCTTGCCGTTATTATTGTTGCGTTGGGTTTCTAGTTTAGGACTTGTATTTTCAGTGTAGTCTTTCTATTTGTTTTTGATTATTCATAAGATGAAACACTCTAGTTGTCATAGACATGGTGCAGTTATTTAGAGGGGATACAGGTTTGAATCATTTGACAAAGTGATATTTGTGTTGCATACCGTTCTTAATGGAGATTGCATGATTTTCATAAAACAACAAAGATTGAATATGATTCACACACCGTCTCCTACTTTGCAGATAAGCTGCACAATGTCCTATATATATTCAAATTGTGGAGTGTAGCGGACATCATTGTCACACCCTCACCAGCAGGAATGATGGATACATGCCTGAACACTATTTTTATTTTATTTAATAGTTATTTATATACCAGCTTTATCTCAATATATACTGCAGATAGTATATGTTCTACACGTGCAACATAAATTATTACTTGAATTTGAACATATATATTTTGAATCTTGTATTTTGATAAGTTATAAGCTTCTCTTTGCTCCATGTTCTGCCACCGGTGGTAATACCTGATAATGATAAAGCAGACCATGGTTAGTTGCCATCTGACTTCAGTTGGCCTTATTTTGCGTTTCATTTATCTGTGGCAGGTTGTTCATTTCTCAACATGGAGCAATATCTTCTTTCAAGGTGTTGCATCAGGTTTATGCAATTCTTTTGAGTTAAACATAGAGAAATATTAAAAGCAAAACAAAGCACTGAACTTTCATTGTGTGAACTACATTGAAATATGAAAGGTACAATGGAGCAAAGTATAAATTGTCAACCTTCCTTACCGTAATACAACTGAATTAATGGGCTCCGTAGTTGCACAGAAAACTGAAATCATCGTACAGCCTATATGTCCTTCACAGTCGAACTGCCACACACTGACAGTCTGCAAACCCACATGCTCCCAGCCACACCCGTATCAGGGCTTTAAATAATAAATGTAGTTCATTGTTTATTCACTTGATAAAACCATACAATAGAAAGAGAATAGAAAACAATAATACATGGAGTAGGTCAGCTAAAATCCTCAAGGGGTTCATGATAACCTTTCACTCCAAAACAAAGCTCAAAGATAAAACAGAAAGAAAAAAGAGGGAACAAAAGGAAAAAATGTGCAGGAGGGGCAGTGTCATGCAATTTAAAGGAGTTTGATTCTTGAGAGTCTCTATGAAGTTAATACATGTAGATTTGCTGGCAGTCTGGTGCTAAATATCCCACAAATGTGATCCTCTCCATAGGGCTCCCCGAACATCCAGGCTACTTGGTGGTGGCGCGTCGTTGCCATATTTGTGTCGGTGCAAACTCATGTTAGACGCTTATTGTTTACATCATCTGCTATTGTTGATCTGCGAGCTGTACTTTCATGACGCACATCGTTGATGATCTGTGTAAATAAAATAGACTCTTTGCATATTTAAAGACAGAGTTAATGTACTTTTCAAACTTGCACCGCGAGTACTCTGGCTGTTCTCACTGCGTCGGCACTGCGCTATGAAACAGAGTGAGACTGATTTGGGTGAATAAAATAGACATTTCGTAATTAAAGTGAAGAAGTGTGTTAATGTACTTTTCAAACATACACTGCGGCTCTGTTGAACTCAGCGGCAGTGCTGAGTGGCTGCTTGCTCCACTGACAAGGTGCATATGAAACAAAGCAGAGGAAATGCTCACTGAGTTGAAATTAAACCCATCTGAATCAGGTTTAATTTATCCAACATAGATCAATAAAAAAAAAACGCCTTTATCGCGTCGATTCCGATGGGATTCAATCAGATCGGGACATTGTTAGATTTAATCATAATGTCGGACCACTGTAAAGACGCAGTCACACCTAGACGTCACCACACACTGGCGTAAACATCACAGTGTGACTGCGCCTTAAGTACGATTTACCGACAGACAACTGATACAAAGCATTAACTTGCCACCAGAGAGTTTGTAGTTGCATAGGACAAGTGGACAACCGCTAATATCGAGACACAAGTCAACATTCAAGTAAACAAGTTCTCACCAGTAAATGCGTACATAAATCACACTTGTCCTTGCGAACTCAAAACAGACACCAAACCACAAACATTCAAGTTCGAGTATTACTACGTACACGACATTAACCCAGTGACTACGTAAATAATGTGGCCAACACTCACCTCCTCAGCACTGCAGTAGTGGCCCGTAAATTTTAACATCAAGATTGTTTATCCCCTTTCAGTGCCCCGACGAATCCAGTTGTTGCCACAGTTTTCTACATAGCGCATGTGTTGCACACTGAATTGTGGGTATTTGATGTCAGTGTCGGCAAAAGACTGTCATGAAGAAGTGGTTAAAAACTAGAGTGTAATGTGGAAATTTGAACCTTTCAGTTAATTTGAAAACAGCGCTTGTGAAATACGTCACCAATGTGATATATGTATTTGTCAAGCTTCATATACAAAAAAGTGAATATGCCTTGGTATTGTGTCACATTTTAATAAACTGGTAGATTGTGCAGATGCAGAATATCACTCATGTTAATAAGAACAATGTGTCTCCATTTACTGTGTGGGCAAGTGTGTTATGCAAGTCACAAGTGATTTAAGTTAATTTACAGAAAAGATAAGTACACATATTAATCTTAAGACAAGAACACAGAGATAGTCTACCATTTTATACAATAGCTTAAGTCATAATGTTTAACTATACGCTTTATTCTAACATCCTGTGTTCACTAAGCTCATGTATTCCTCCAGGATAACATCTGCACTAATGTCACACAATACCTTGGAACTGGTATTGATGACAACCCTGCAACTCCCAGATCTCCTGGTTCCATTTTGGATGTGCAAAAAGAAGTGGACCCTGAATTTCATAACATGGACCAAACATCGCCAAAAGATACTCACCCAGCTACTACCAATATGCAGTCTCCTTTTGGTTGGAAAGCAGAACCAACTGGACTGAGTCCCAAACGCTGCCTCTCACTCAGTGGCAGCAGACATGGGTATAGCAGTGGACCAGAGACAGACAACCAAGTTCTGAATGGAACCAACAGCACATCACTCAGTAGAAAATTATTCCAAGAGGTCACACTGGATAACGCCAGACAGCACAAGGTATTACTTAAGACTCAAGTTTGCAAGTTCCTTTGGAATTATCACCTAGATGAACTTACTGCTAAAACAAAAACAAACAAAAAAACACTGCCTTTTTCTGAAAGTTCAGGTTTTGAAAGATTTAGTTACAACGCAGAGGAAAATGGTTTATGTTCCAGCGAAAAATGGTACATTACACTTGATGTTTAATCAGAACACTAGGTAATGCAAAAGGGGTCAGTGGAAGCACTGAAAACAGTGAATTAACATCCAACAATGCAGCATTTAAAGCTGCTTTTCAGTCTTTTTTTTAATCCCACACATTTGTTTCAATGAGTCTGAACCGCTCTCAACCTTGTAGGCAAACCTGATAAACACACAGTACACTGCCTGTCCAACATCAAAGACAGAAAAAGGTATGTAGCTGTTGAACAACATTGAGCGGCTTGCAAGCTAAAGACACAGTTATCCTTCTCAGGGGTTAATGGAGATCAAAACGGAGTTAAAAGTAGAATGTTATCAGGTGGCCAAAAACTCATCTCCAAATGAATAATTCAACCACACATCTAGATGTACAGTGGAGGGAATTGTTTGTTAACATTTTACCCACAGCAACTACATAAACAAGGAATGTAGTAGAATGTAGTCATGGCCGTGCCGGTTTGTGCCGGTTTTTCTATCCCATTGGGGCCAAAACCTTATTAATACTGCATTAAGGTTTAGGGGATTAACATCTAAAATGTTGCATTTTCATGAAACCAAATCAATGGAAAACACTGATTATTTCTCAAGTAAAAAAGTGATACTTTTTTTTAGCTCAACTTGGTTAAATGAACGGTAGTTTCATCAAAAAACATGAACATTCAGCGTGAAAGTGTCACTGCGTTTTGAAGACTTCTGTAAATGGGATTGACGCAAAACTAAATAATTTTGCCATCATTTAATTGTTGGTTTGGATGTGCAAGATGTGTTTCATGTTTTGGAAGCTGAGTGGGGGGATGGTGGAACATGTTATAATCATGGTACTTGGGGATGTGTATCCTTGCAGATTGTAACTGTAAAAACTGCTGATTTGGGCAGCTAAAGGAGTTGCAGAAAGGTTTGTTAGGTTGTCCTGAGAAGGGCCAGAATAAAATCTGCTCCAAAATGAAGTGGGTTTGGGGTCTGTTGAAGAAATCCAGGTTCGCTTACTAGTCAGCTTGAGTGATCACAAGACCTGAAGGGAGTGAGATCTGTCACTCAGATGTTGCTCCTTCTATTTACACAACTCACTGCTGAGACATATTCCAATATCCTTCATCAGCGAAGCTCCTCACTGCTGATTTATGCCACCTCCAGCAGGCAGCATGCAGTGACGGCTTTGACTGAAATGTTGTCAGAGAAATATGACAAGGAGTTTGTTTCCTTGCCTACAAGCCCCTGTATATTGACTGTCATTGATTCAACACTCGGGGTAGCGTCAGGTTCCTTGCAGTTTGCCAGACAAATAAAGTTGCATAGTACTCTCCTAAATCAATAGGTGTGCCGTTAAAATACATTTCCTTTGTGTTTGCACGATATCGGTTTAGGAGTCCAGTTTTGATTGTGGATCTCGAGTGGACGAGAGTGACAGTATAAAATTTGTCATTTGCTTCCAACTAAGTAATCTTTGCTCCATGTTTGAATTCAAAGGTGAATGAAGACGAGAGACCCGAGGGTGTTGATTGCAGTGTTTCTGACATGCACCTGCTTGACAGCTTGAAAATTCATGGGGATGATGATGAGGAGCTACGAATGCTGGCAAGTCTAAAAAGGGAGCAGGAGGAAGATGAATGCGGAGCTTCTGGCTTCAGTACATCTCAAATCTACCAGTCTAATGTTAGCGTGAGCATGAGCAGCGATTTCAACTCTACCTGGACCCACATTCCAATGGTCTGTACCATCATACTCTGCTTTTATTGTTGAGACTATCATTAGTTTGTTTTCCCTCAGTCAATTTATGTGACCCTTACCTGCCCTAATTTCCATTTCAAGCGCTCAACCTATGCCAGCAGAAAGTGCTAATGCTCCTCTTTCTCTGGTGTTTTCAGCATTAGAATGATTATGAAGCAAGAAATACATTACTTGTCCTCTTACAGCTTCTAAAAGTGCACTGGTATAATATCTATGCTTTCTCCAAAGACTGTTTACGAGGTCACTTGGAATTATCCTCAGAGGTCTTTAAGAATTCAAAGATAGTATAGTCTGTGCTTGGCTACTGAAGGTCATTAACAGTAGATCTATGGACCATTAACATAAACACATTTCATTTTTGAGAAGAGACAGTGCCCTTTTTGGCCCCGCTGGGTTATCTGTTGTATCCCCAATGACTACAGTCATTAAAGATGCTTTAGATATCAGCTTTATAGCATTAATGTACATACAGGCATCTGTTCATCTACTGCGATTAAGGCAGTACTCAATGAATACTCTCATTACTTCAAGAATTAACACTTCATGCCCTCTTTTATGAAGAAAAACAATGATATGGTTCCTATAAAATATATGTATCTTCATTTTGTAGGCAAGTATGTGCAGCCTTACACAAGGACAGCACAATTTATATTGATGACACCCAGCTGCATTGTAGATTTATAAATGCAAATAGCAACAGCACCACCGCCAGCATTACATGAAATTTTTTACAGTTTAACATCGAGTAAAAGAAATGAGAATTGAAAATGAGAGATCAAGAACAGGAATAAGATAATCCAAACAGAAATGTTTCCAATAAAAATGTGGTTTTGATGAGTTGTAGCAAATGAAACTTTTAAAATCATATACAGAGTGTCTCAAAGTCAACAGTTAGGTTATCATGGGGACTAGGAAGAGAATAGTCATTGTCTGATTCTGTGACTCCGCCAAAAAACAGCAACAACAAAAAAAAAACCTGTTTTCTGTCTCTAGATGCCATAATGCAGGTATCCCTGCTGTTAGTATCAATGGGGCTGCAGCATCTGACACTACTCCTCCAGCTACTGTACCGGCTCAGATGTAATCTCATCCCCAGGCGACTGTGTGCTGTGCTGGATTTAATAGGTTAAACAAACAAGTCATCTGGCATTTTCCTAAGTGGACTTGGATTCGATACGGATTCTCTCTCCAGCAAGCAAAAATTTGCACAGAAGAATTCATGTTGTTGGCTGAGTTCTATACTATTATAATAGTAATTAGTGTAATAGTTATTGATTGGCTTTTCGTTGTTTGACAATGAGATCCATTATGTTTGGTCCGGTCAGTTTATAGCTAAGACAGATTGAATAAAAACAGGAAGCTTTGCTTTTTGCAGTTGCTACAATCAGTTGAGGTCAAGGTCAACCAAAGTAAGCAGCTCATGGGATGCACAACTTGACCATAATTTCCAAACCTCGCCCAGAGCTTCAGTAATTGCTAATGGAGGTGATGTGAGTATTATCCATACCACAGATATAAGGAGGTCAAATTTCTTAGGCGGTCAAATTTCTTAGGCATTGAAGAAGAGTTAAGTGGGTGTACAATGAAACAGTTGTTTACATAAATCAATACATCACCTCCTTTACTTTTTCTGTTAGATGTAAATTAATTTGATCAAGCAATGGTTTCTCTTTGGAACTTTGGCTTTGAGCCAGGTTGTTGAGAGGCTAAATCAGTATTTTGGAGTTTCATTTAAGTGCATTTTCAGAAGCAGGCTTTTATATTTAAATGTCGAAGGCTGAGCTCGTTACATTTCTTTAAATGAAGAAAGGGTTTAATTTTATATTACCCTTGCTGATGGATAATAATAAAATTGTGTGGGCAGGGCCTTTTGTTGCATATGTTTTTCTGTTTGTTTCTTCGTCCTCATGACAATATAGAGTAAGTCAACAAGTGGCTATAGTACAACTAAGTTTGGACTAGTAGCAGCATTTGTCAAAGGCTCAAAGTTAAAGGGTCTTGGCATATTTGTTGACCTTTGAGCTGTCACCTGTGGTTAAAGTTGTGATCTCAAAAGTCAAGAGATCACAATGTTTGAAATTTTAAATGGCTTTTATAGGCTGTAGATAAGCTTAGATAATATGGGATCAAAGTTCACAAATAAAGCCAATTTCAGAAGATTACAAAAATGTCCAGTAAAATGTGACATATTATTACAATGGAAATTTGGGCAATCCATGGACACCTGAGTGTGCAGAAACCAAATTTGTTTCATGAATCCTGTACTATCTGTGGCATCTGACCTACAGACTGGTCAGTATCAGACAGGTCTGCATCACTGCTGAGTGTAAATTCAGTTAGTATTAAACATGTTAGGAGAGGAAATATGATCAGGACGAAGAGTAGTGATAGGTACAGTATGTGTTTCTGGAAAAGTAAATCTGCACAGTCTATCATTTGAGCAATGCTGTTTTACCATGTGGTAAACAGTAGGAATAGCGTACATGCATCAAATGCATATTGGACAAATAGAGTGTTGCATTAAAGTCTAAAGTTTCTTCTAATATGCCACCCTACGCTCTGG